>APFE031457442.1:0-12667 GCA_000404065.3 Pinus taeda | reverse complement strand
ACCAGTTTGACTTTTTCTCTCTCATGGCCAAATTCATGATGTAAATTGATGTAATTTGATGTAAAAAGTATGAAAATTAACTTAAAGAGGTAGATACATCAGTTTTAGGTGGTTTTGAACTGAATGAATCAGTTTCCATAGTTTTAGAGGCAAGCTCTTCCACTGCTTATTTTTCAGTCCTAGTTTAGATCTTGTTGAAACAGCGCCTTAACTCATGGATTTGAACCCTAATGGCTAGCATGGGTGGTTGAATGCCTATATCTTGTACTTTCTTAGTCATTTTTCAAGGTTGGACTTTGGAAGAAGGTTGGATTCTTGTGGATGTGTTGAGCTACTTTGTACATTACTTCTGCAGTTTGGTAAGGAAATAAACCAGGGTTTTGCAGCATTTTGTGGGATTCTTGTGGTAATGTGAATTAGCATTGTTTTCTCTCTGTAATTCAGTTGATCTTATGTGTATGTGTGACATCATATCTCTCTTTCTGCATAGCTAAATCAATAAAGTCTGAAAGGTGGAATTCATTGGTGTTTCAGTGCTCTACCTTGGGGTTTATTTAGTTCTATATGTTTTCTACTGTTTGAAGAGGACTCACGACACTTTCATGCCCTCTCCAGCTCCTCAGTAGTATTTAGACTCACCATTACACTCATTTCAAAGTGCTAAAAATCTTGCCTACCTCACCCAATAGAAAGCTTTGTAAATATGAGTTGATTTCTCGAACCCAAATCTGCCTTCCCCATCTGATCCAGCAACCAAGCATTAAAATCAATCAAATTCCTCTAAGAAAACATACCTAGCCTAAAATTAGTATTTGTATCAATCATCTCAACCCTTCCTTGATATATTTTCATTGAGATTGACAAGGAGATAGCCTTCTCCCGACCTAGTAGGGCTAGCTACCAAGTTAAGCGTGGTCTGATGTTACCCTAGACCTCCCTTTCTCAAGATAAGGTAGATTTAGGCCCTAACATGAGGTATGGCCTTTGAGAATGGATATTCTTGTACAATTGTGTTTACACTAGTGTACATTGTATACAACATAACATGACTAGACATAAATAAAGGAGGGAAAAAAGTTATAAAACAATGACTTGCTTGTGGGAGAGGCATTATTTTGTGTTATTGTGATGTAATTTCATAGTTAAACGCAAAACTTAGAGCAACGATGACATAAATGCAACTGAAGAGAGAAAATAAAAGAGAATCAAAGTATTGAAGTTGTAGCAATAGGCAAACATTTATGGAAATTATGAATATGAAGAAATGTTTACTTTGCCTCTTCAAGGGTGCAACCCCGAATTGAGTAGAATTCCAATAAAAATTAACCACATGACATCCTATGGAATATCTTATATTGTTGGAAAAAGTAACTATGTTTTGTCATCAATAATGTACGTGTGTCATTATGTAGTGAATGCCTTGATAGACATGTATGAAAAATGTGGGTGTATTCCTAAGGTAGCTAAATTATGTGAGACAATTCCCCATTGACATATAGTCTCATGGAATGAAATTATTGCAAGATACGCAATGCATGGCTATGGAAAGGAAGCCCTCAAACTCTTTGAAAAAATGAACCGTTGTGGGATGAACTCAAAAAATGTGACCCTTGTGTTTTATTTTCATGTAATCATGCATGTCTACTTGATGAATGTTATAAATATTTTATATGTATGAAAAAATGTTATCAGATCACACCTATGATGGAGCACTATATATGTATGGTTTACCTTTTCGGCCAATTTAGGTTCTTCTATGAAGCACAAGACTTTATCAATAAAATGTCAATCAAACTTAATGTAGTTTTATGGAGATATTTTCTTGGTGCCTGTAAAATACATATTAATATGAAGCTAGCAAAATGCATGTCAGAATGCCTTTTTTAATTGGACCCTAACAATAAACCCTTATGTGCTTCTCTCAAGTATTTATGTTGTAGCCAACAAGGATATTAACATTGAAACAATACCGAAAATGATGAACGATGGAGGCATAAAAAAGACTCTTGCATACCCTTGGGTTGAGATCAATAGACAAATACATGTTTTCCTTGTAGCAGATAGATCACATCCACAAATAGAGGAAATATATTAAATGTTATATTGGGAGATGAAGGTGGTTGTGGATGTTCTGGACAAGAGGTTTGTACTAAATTCTATGAAGGGGGAAAAGGGGAATTTTTTGTCTACCATAGTGAGAAGTTGGCCATTTCATTTTGGTTTTTAAACACATCTCCTAGAACAACCATTCGAATTGTCAAGAACCTCAGAGTGTGTGGTGATTGTCACTCTGTAACCAAGTTCATTTCCAAGATTGTTTCTAGCAAAATCATTTAGAGTAATGCAAACTGTTACCATCATTTCCCTAAGGTGGGGTAGCTCCCTCTCCTCCTCTAATCTAAACTTTGAGGTAGCCACAGAAGATTTCAAATATCTTTTGGAAGCTTCTTTCACAAAAATCCATAACATCAACCAAATTATGGTTTGTCAATAAATGGAAGAAATGGTTAAACTCATTCCATTTATCCACAGACTAAAGCACTTCTTTGCTACCTCTAAAATTTGTGCTTCAAAAGCACTTCTTTGTTACCTCTAAAAATTGTGCTTCAAAATATAGATTCAATTATTAACTACAAACCCCAAAATTACTTGAGGACATCACCCATTATCACCTTGGTGATCATCCTTCTCACATAAGGCTAGCTCTCCTCCATCATAAGGGAGGAAGCCATGATAAGTCTACAAATCTACCCTTCAAATGCTAAAAAAACAGATTTGGAAAGTGATATTATTTTTGTCTTTTAAGATTTCAAATGGGAATTTAGGTAAGACCTAGTGCCTAGTCCCTAGCCTATAGACTCTATGCAACAATTAAATATTTAAATTGTACAAGGTAGTGTTTGGATATCTAGTTTAAGTTGTTGTTCTTTGATGGGAAGAATTAGAATGTGGATTAAATTTGTAAATTCATAGCCTAGATGTACTGATGGAACATATCTTCTTAACCCTTTAGCAGGATGATAACTATTTAAATGCATTAATTGTCAATATCTAAAATTTGTTCTAGAACATCTCAAGCCATAGAGATAAATAAGCACATTAACATGGAACATATCCAAAATAAGGGATATGCACAAAGAGAATTGGGGTGCCTAGTACACATGAAGCTTTTGTTTAAGCCTAAGATTTGCCCAGTTAAAATCAATTCAAATCTTCCTCAATATTTCTTCTATTTTTGTATTGCCTACATTTGACTCATTGAAGTGGTTATATGAGCTCAATGAACTATCCCACTATATTGATTTTGTTATATATTGTCAAAGAATGCCTTAAAACATATTGTCATGATGTCTACAAAATTCCTTAGTTTTTTGTATTTTTTACGTCTCATCATAGACGCTAACTTGTTCTAACATGTGCCTCTAGTTTGAAATTAAAAGAAATCCTAGCTCAATTAGAAAAAAGAAATTGTAGTATCGTTTAAAAATAGAAGGTAGTTAGATAATTCATTTACTGTTTCATCTGATTCTACAATTTTTATGAATTGATAGGCTTTATGGTGGCCTGGGTGCAGGTGTGATTAACAAGCACTCAAAACCAGTTACTATTTCCTCTAATTCAGATGAATCTGTTCATCTCAGGTGACGTATCATTCATCTATTATAAAGACGAAATGTTCTCTTAATTTAGCAGCATCACCAAATACCGCCCCCAACCATAGCAGTTCCACTATTTTCTATATCATTGTATATCACAACCGCTAGCAATGTCAAACCTTTAAACAATGCAATGCAACCTCCACCATCCGATTAAGTCCCTCATCCGACAGTTAGATCCTCACCTAATCAATAAAGTTGCTCGACATTCCTCCATCGTAGATCAAACCTCCTATTGATTCGACGAATGATAGTGGTTTTGGGCACACAAACTGCACAACCCTTAATCAAATTTTGGACCCAATGGAATTATAAATCACCAATTTAAAAAAGTTTAGGTCCGACCTCTTGCTTAACACCCGTTCACTTTTTCAACCCGAAATCCGTCGGATGATGAAGCCCGAGTGCTCTACAGCTTGCGGGATTAAACTAGCGCGCAGGTTAGTCAATGAAATCAATGGTGTAGGATGACTATGGTAAGATGTTATTACCTTATGGACCTGATAAGGTTATAGGTGACCATTTATAGAATTTCAGTTCTGGATTTCGGTTCTAGTTCTGTGTTATGCATTGCTTTTCAATAGAAACTGGATTTATGCTTGCGGGAATCAGTGTATAAATTGAAAACACAGGCCAATGCTGATATCAATTAACATTAAATCTCTTTTTACAGACATCCATTAATGCATTGGATGAAAAACAGGCCAATCATGTTGTTAACAAAGAGTTATGAAAACAAAATTACGAAATATGTCAAGTCTGACAAAACTCTGAAATTTAAAGACAAACTATATTTAAAAAATGCATAGGAATATTTCAGAGATCTCAGTCCCTCTGGGATTGACCAATACATAGAGATATATTTCTTCTTTCCTTAATCAAAACAATACAAATCTAATCGGTCAAAATCCACTTTACATCATTCGAAACTTGCCTTAATACAACTCCACTCTAATTATTAGATCCTCAAATAATGGATCAAATCTACCTATTTTAAACAAAAACCAAATCTAAGCAATATTCTCCTCAAGGATCTCAACTAAATCAAAACTACTCTAATTAATTACAGAATCATTCAATCCTAAATTCTAGCTCAAAATCCTATCTAGAAAGCTTGTAAATTGATGGCTAAAGGATCTTGCTCCTTTGCTTGTATTTTTTTTGTATTTTTGGAATAAGTTTGAAGCCTTTTCCCTCCAAGCCTCATGCTCCTGCATCAGACTCCTGAGGACAAAATTCTTCATGAGCTCCTGTCCATGAGTTCTTCCACAGAACTGCCAAACTTCTGTAGCATGGCATGTGTCATCCAAGTGGCTTCAACAATTGGTTGTTCCTTCCATTTGACCAAATACTAAAAGTACTCCTATCCTCTAATCTTCTTCAACAATTTCTTGTCCAATATCCTCTCTAATTCCAATTTCTTTGCTATAGGTAACTATTTTACCCAATCAACCTCTTGTTCCTCTTCATCCTCTATTGTGTCTTTTATTTGTTCCTTTTCATACCTGTTCTTTGTTGGCAACATTAAATATTAGAGATATTCCAATATTAGGGGGTAGTTCAATTTCATATGCATTTACGGAAAATTTTCTCAAGACTTTACATGGCCCAATTTTCTTAAACTTCAATTTATTATACTCCCTTTTTGGAAATATTTCCTTCCTCAAGTGTGCGAAAATAAAATCCCCGACTTCAAAATTAATTTCTCTTCTCTTCAAATCTACTATGCCCTTGTATTTGATGTTGCTGCACTATAGTTGTTGCTTTACATCTTCTTGTATTGTTTGAACTTCTGTGGAAAAATATTCTCCTTTGGAACTTCTCCTCTCAGCATGTCCCAAATTTCTCAATTCAATCACTCCTCTTGGGTGCATTCCATAATTTATATGGAATGGACTCTTCCCTATGCTCCTGTTAGGAGAATCATTATATGCATATTTTTCCTATGCCAATATTTGATCCCACTGTTTTGGATGTTCACCTGCAAGACTTCTCAAAAGATTACCTAAGCTTGTATTCACAACTTCAGTCTGTCCATCTGTCTGAGGATGATAAGCAGAACTGAAACTCAATTTAGTTCTAAGATTCTTCCAAAGTATCCTCCAAAAATGTCCAACAAATCTAGTGTCTCTATCTAAAACAACGCTTTTAGGTAGCCCATGTAATCTTACAATCTCCTTAAAAAACATATAAGCAATATAAGTAGCATCGCTAGTTTATAACATGGAATAAAATGTGCGATTTTTGAAAATCTGTCAACTACTACATAAACTGAATCATTTCCTCTTTGAGTTTCTGGTAAACCCAAAACAAAGTCCATACTTACCATATCCCAAGGCCTATTTGGAATAGCTAATGGAACATACAAACCTGTGTTCTGGCTTCTTCCTTCTGTCTACTAACATACTTTGAAAAATTTCACATACTTTTCCACTTCAACCCTCATCTTTGGTTAAGAATAAAACCTACTCAACTGTTCATAATTCTTGTCTACATCAAAATACCCTCCAAGTACTCCATTGTGTTTCTCCTTGATCAAATTCTCCCTCATGGAACAGCTTAGTATGCACAATTGATTCCTTTTAAACAACAGTTCCTCTTGCAGGAAATAATCCAGCCACTTGCTTCTGTCTAACAAAATAAGATTCTTACAAGCTTGAAATGCCTCTTTAAAATCTAGATCTTTCTCATATAACTCTTTAAGAAAATCAAAACACAACACTTGAAATTGACTTTCTTGAGTTAAAAATCTTTTCCTACTCAAAGCATCTGCGACTTTGTTTGGTTGAGCAATTATATGTTTTAATACAAAATTAAAACTTTGAAGTTATTTTACCCATTATGCATGCTTCTTGTTAAGCTTTGGCTACTGCATAAAACTTTTTGTCATTTATCTTTTTGCTAAAATAAGCTACAGGCCTATCATCTTGACTCAAAACATATCTAATGGCTTGTCCACTGGCATCACACTTCACTTGAAAAGGTTTATTAAAATCAGGCAAAATTAAAATAGGTTTCTGAGTAATATTCCTTTTCAACAACTAGAAGTTCTTTTCTGCTTCAGCAGTCCACCTAAATGGTTGTCTAGCATTTTTATTATGTCAACAATTGGAGCATTGATCTTACTAAAATTTCTTATAAATTTCCTATAAAAACTAGCAAGTCCATGAAATCTTCTTACCTCAAAGACACTCTTTGGCGAAGGCCACTCAATGATAGCCTTGATCTTCTCTGGATCCATTTTTAATCCTTCAACATAAACAAAGAGACCCAAATACACCAACTCCTCCTTCATGAATGAACATTTATTTAAATTTAACATTAATTCCTCTTGTTGTAGCCTCTGTAAGACATAATGCAGATGTCTCACATGCTCCTCCCTGGATCTATTGTATACTAATATATCGTCCAGATATACTATTAGAAACTTACCAATAAATTTCTTTTAAAACTTCATTCATAAATCTCATAAATGTACTAGGTGCATTTGACAATCCAAAAGGCATTACCATCCACTCAAATAATCCTTCATCGGTTTTGAAAGCAGTTTTCTTCTCATCTCCCTCTCTAATTCTGATTTGATGATAACCACTTTTTAAATCTAACTTTGTAAATTATCTAGTTCCACTCAAATAATCCATCAAATATTCAATTCTAGGTAATGGAAATCTATACCTAATTGTTATCTTATTGATTGCTCTCGAATCAGGGCACATTCTCCAACCTCCATCTTTCTTTCGGCTCAACACTGTTGGCACTGCTTAAGGACTCCAGCTCTCTATAACAAGTCCCTTGTCTAGCAATTCCTGAACCTGTTTCCCGATCTCTTCATTCTCTGTGGGAGTCATCTTGTAAGCTACTTTATTAGGTAGGCTTTCTCCTGGAACCAAATCTATGTGATGACTAATTCTTCTAATGGGTGGTAATTCATCAGGCAAATCATCTACAATGATATCACAATATTTATCCAACATCTCTTGAATTTCAATTGATAAATCAGAAAAGTTTGTGTAAGTAAATATTACCTTGGGTTTGCAAACCAACATATAACTTACCTTATCTTCCTCCATTTGATATAAGTACTCCTTTCCACTCAGCAAAAGGGTTTTTGAATCAGGTTTCTTTGATGTATCCTCTTCCTCTAGTGGCAACAATGTATGATTGACACCATCTTTGCTGAATTTGTATGTATTCTTCTTTCCATCTTGCATAGTTTCCCTGTCATACTACCATGGTCTACCCAACAGTATATGGCATGCATCCATAGGCATCACATCGCATAGGATCTTGTCTCTGCATTTTTCCAATTACAACTCCACTTCACATTGTTTATTTACTATCAACTGATATCCCTTTTGAAGCCATGGCACCTTATAAGGTGTTGGATGTTTCTTTGTTTCCAAATTCATCTTCTCCACCACTTCTGTGGAGACCAAGTTGTCTGTACTACCATCATCTATTATCATCTGACAATACTTCCCTTGAACTTTGCAAACAATCCTGAACATGGTTTTCCTTTGTGCTGGTTCAACAATTTCCTTAGTTGGTTTCAACAACACTTTGTTAACAACCAAGTATTTCCCTTTCTCTAGTACATTCTCTTCATCAATTAAATTTGTTTCTTCCTCTTCAGTTTTTGCAAAAAATGCATTCCTATGATTGGTTTCCACATTTTCTGGGCACTGATAAGCTCGATGTCCCAGTTTGTTACATCTATAACATCTTACTTCTCTTCCTTTGCCTCTGCCTCCTCTTCCTCTAGAAAAACTCCCTCTACCACTTGCATCACCTCCTGTGGATGCATGCTAACTTGAGCTTCTACTACCTCCATCTCCAGGTGTTGTAGATCTTCCTCTACCACCTTGTCTTCCCCTTCCTTGTAAAGTACCTCTATTTCTGGCAGATTGCTTCCTCAAGGGTTATTTTCAGCCTTCAGTACCATCTGATAAGCCTCTTCTACTGTTTTAGGATACATTACACTTCTCTCATCTTAAATGTCCATTGTAAAACCATTCACATATTGGGAAACCTTCTCATTTATATCTTGAATTTGTCCTACTCTTATGCTTACTTTATATAATTCCTCTGTGTATTCTTTTACTGTCATAGGCCTCTATCTAAGATTCTGCATCTGTCTAAATAATGTTCACTGATAGTCACTTGGTAGTGTTCACTGATAGTCACTTGGTAGATACTTACCTCTTAGTTTTCCCACTATCCTGTTCCAATTCTTAATTGGTTGTTTACCTAGTCTTCTCCTTTGTGCCTGTACTCCATCCCACCAAAGTGCTACATGTCCTTTTAGTTTCGTGACAACAAACTTTACCTTTTTCCCTTCATCTTTTTCTTCATAATTGAATAATTTCTCCATATCATTTATTGAATTAATCAATTCCTTGGGGTTGAAGCTTCCTGTGTAGATCGAGACTTCTAATATACACTTGGATTTTGATCTCAATATAGGCTTAAAAAATCTCATTTTAGGAGTTAGCTATGCAGGTTCTTCATCTTCTACAGATCCAACTTCAGATTCACTGACAAATCCAGTATCTACATCTCATCCCATCTCCACAGCTTCCAATTTGGCTTGCATCTATTGCACAACTTCTAACACTTCAACATTTGCAATTGGTCTTCCACTTCTTCAACCACCACCTCTTCCTCCAACTCTGAAAGCCATGTTGGATTTCTTCTTCTGCTCCTTGAGATCTTGCACAATGTCAATACTTTGCTTAGATACCACAAATGGTGGCCTGGGTGCAGGGGTGATTGACAAGCGCTCAAAATTGGTTACTATTTCCTCTAATTCATGAGGAATTCGTTCATTAATCTCAGGTGGAGTATCAGTCATCTATTATAAAGACTGACTGTTCTATTTATTTGGCGGTGTCGCCAAATACTGCCCCCAACCATAACAGTTCCATTATTTTCTATATCATTGCATAACAACCACTAGCGATGTCAAACCTTTAAATGACGCAACGCAACCTCCACCATCCAATTAAGTCCCTCATCTGACGATCATATCCTCGCATAATCAATAAAGTTGCTCAGCATTCCTCCATCGTAGATCAAACCTCCAGTTGATCTGATGACCGATACTGATTTCGGGCGCACAAACTACATGACCCTTAATCAAATTCTGGACTCATTGGACTTATAAATTGCCAATTTTAAAAATTTCGTGTCCGACCTTTCACTTAACACACGTTGACTTTTTCAACATAAAATCCATCGGATGATGAGGCCCAAGTGATCTACGGCTTGAGGGATTACACTAGCACGCATGTTAGTCAATGAAATCAATGGTGTAAGAAGACTATGGTAAGACGCTATTACCTTACGGATCCGATAAGGTTATAAGCCACCATTTATAGAATTTCAGGTCTGGATTTTAGTGACGGTTCTGTGTTATGCACTGATTTCCAATAGAAACTGGACTTATGCTTGCGGGACTTAATCACTATATAAATTGAAAAATTAGGTCAATGCCGATATCAATTAACATTAATTCTCTATTTTCCAAATTCCATTAATGCATTGGATGAAAAATAGGCCATTTGCGCTATTAACAAAGACTTATAGAAAAATATGCAAGGTCTGACAAAACTCTGAAATTTAAAGACAAATTATATTTAAACAATGCATAGGAAGATTTCAAAGGTCTTAGTCCCTTTGGGATTGACCAATACACAGAGATATATTTATTATTTCATTAATCAAAACAATACAAATTCAATCGATCAAAATCCACTTTACATCATTCGAAACTTGCATTAATACAACTCCACTCTAACTATCAGATCCTCATATAATGGATCAAATCTGCCTCTTTTAAACAAAAATCAAATCTAAGCAATATTCTCCTCAAGGCTCTCAACTAAATCAAAACTACTCTAATTAATTACAAAATCATTCAAAAATAAATTCTAGCTCAAAATCCTATCTAGAAAGCTTGTAAATTGATGACTAAAGGATCCCACTGCTTTGCTTGTAATTTTTTTTTTGTATTTTTGGAATAAGTTTGAAGCCTTTTCCGTCCAAGCCTCATGCTCCTACATCACTTTACGAACACATGCCATCATTCAGAGCCAAAGGAAGTTGAAGCACTAATATACAAACTGAAGAAGAAAAAAATTGTTGTTGAATTGGGATAATATTCATATTATGTTTAGGTTGGTGTGGAATTCACTTATGAATGATATTCATTCTAATTCTTTGAAGAGTTAAATTAAAGTAATCATCATACAAAGAATTTTATTGATAAACATGAGAAACAAAAATACCATAGAAGCATAATAGTGCATATGGACTATGTCTATGACTAAAAACGTTGCATACTACCAAGCATCTGCATACCTGCACCAAGTTTTGACCGGATTCCACTTTTACTAGATGTAGACTTGCTTACTTCATTCAGAGCATGTCATGTTGAATCAAATGGTGATGAAAGTTGCACCTAAAAATAGCACTAAGCATGTAAATAAGTGGGATAGGAATGAGTACTCTTAGTGCCATGATATTAGATCCGCTCAGAAACATAAGCAGTGGAGGTGGAGGCAGGGTCTTATGGTTCCATAAAGAAGCATTTGTAGTTTCAAGAATGGTTTGTAGTTTTGATCTAGTGAGCCAATCTATCGAGTTAACCCTCTTATGCTTCGACTTGATTATTGATTTATGCATGCTTGTTGCTCACTATTCGTCTACCTAACCATTATTATCATGGTTCCTTGTTATCATTTTTAGTTTCTCAAACAATCAATTCAAAAATACACAAAGAAATTTGCAAAATATGGAGTTCAACAACTGAAACAAATCTTGGAGAGATTAGAACCTGATAAAAGTTTGCCCAATTTTGGCACCCAAATCTGAAAATCCCGTTATCGTTCTATGTTCCAGTTTGTCTTCTAAGATTTTCTAATTTTTTTCCAATTTCGTCAGCCAAGCTTTTATATTTTTTTTTCAAGTTTGTCTGCCAAGATTTTGTAATTCGTTGTGTGGTGTTTATATATAATTTTTTATTGGTTGAAGTAGACAATTAATTTTTATTTTTATTTTCCAAGTGGCATAATATTATTAAGGCTTATTTTTAAGTGGCATAAAATTATTAAATATTAATATATAGAGGTAAGCATTGGGTGAATAAAAGCGAAAAATATGGGCTTAAATTTTTATTTTTTTTTCTAATTAGAACATAGACATGGATATGTCATAAATGAGCTTAAAGTAATGAAATTCTAATTATGTATATGAAACTAGGAGAGTTCATTGTAAAGGTGCTAGGTGCCAACATAATACTCATAAATGTAAATGAAAAATATGATTAGTATTTCAATTACACCATGAAGAAATATTTCAAGATGAAGAAGAATTGATGTTAAATTGTATTTATGCCAGTGGGGAATTTTTTTTGTTCAAATGAGGTACATTGCACAACACTTGTCCCTACCAGTATTCTTAATAATATATTTGACAAAGTTGTAAGTCCTCTCCCATTTTGAATAATTTTTCACACTTTGAATTTAATTCCCTGTGAATGTGATAAAGGATATAACCCTAAATATTCTAATAGACTCCTTAGTTATTGTTAGGATATTCCGACACGTAGGAATAGTTAAGTATAACTTGGTCTAGTATAGAGTTAGGTAAAGTGTGTTTCTTTACTATGTACATTTGTAACTTACAATCCGACGGTCACGATATGTAGTGATATGACGGTTCATTCTCTCCTCGGTATTACCGACACTTGATCCGTGGCTTGACACCCGATTGGTCCATGAATTCTATTTAAAGCGCATGGAGGGTCATTTGTAGGTTCACCGTGCATGAGAGAAGCTTATGTAAATTTTCATTCTTTTATTAATAAATTGCCTGTAGTAGCCACGTTGGCGCAGGCCGTGGACTGTTTCCCTCTCTGAGGGTTTTAACCACGTCAAAATATTGGTGTATTGATCTGTGATCTGTTTGTGAGCGGTGTCCTTCTGGTGTTCTGTCTGAGGAACTTACCCTGT
>APFE031457440.1:57688-99690 GCA_000404065.3 Pinus taeda | reverse complement strand
GCTGGTAGTCTTGGTTTTGGGATCCAGTGGGAAATCTCTGTGTATATGTGTTTTATGTGTTATGCTCTTGCATTTTTATTTTTCTTGTGATTTAGAATTCGTATGCAGGTAATTTCTGTATGAGGTTTTAACCTACAATTTTATCGACATATAAGATTGGGGTTGCAGTGCCCAAATATGTCTATAACACTTTTTCACTTTTGGCTTTCGATTTGATCACTTTTAGTGTGTTTCTTTGAATGGTCTTTGTTTTCCTAGTGGTGACGCTTTTGGAGTGCTTTGCATTCTTTCTTGGGAATTTTTTGGTTTGGTTTGCTTTGCTGGTTTTTTTTGGGTCGTTAATTAAAAAAAAAAATGGGATAATTTGCATTTAATAATATTTAGTGAAGAAGTGCATCATAATAGGCATTGGTGTGTTAGAAGGCTCTTACCCTCCTATAGTTAACATTGATTGAATTGAAAATTGGAAATTGCATACAACTGCATTAGGGTGACTAGCTAAGATTTATTCACACCATTTCAATTTCACATTTCATCCCATTTGTGTAAACAACAACAGCTAAAATCAATGTGATAATAAAATTAACTAGATTCATATTTTACTTTCACTAGTAGCATGCCAACACTAGCTTAGGCTAGGGCCTTGGAGATAGGAGTGTGAGTTAACTACTCCAAGACTACAAAATCAACTTAGCAACTTGCAGTAGGGAGTTAAATCCATTTTTAGTAGTACGGTTTGGGAAGCCCTCCTCACAAAAGGGTTAATGAGAAGGTCACACTTGAGCTAGGCTAATTGACACAACCACTTTCGCTTAGTTTTTGGTGGCATGATATAGGGGAATCTCCACACATACAAATAATGTCATTATCACTTACGAACCACTTGGGAAGCAACTCTCAAGGGGGTTTCATTCGTATCTCCTTTTACGATTAAATGTCCTGCCCTTGCATGTGGATTTGTCCTATGATTGTCCCCCCAAGTCGTGTTATTGTACATGGTGACCTTAGTGGCCTATCGTCTTAGGGATCATACACAGGTGTAGGGTTGGGTTCATCTTATCTATACCAAGGACAGATATCAGTCATACTCTCTCATTCCACTCGGAGGGTACCCCACGGCTAATAAGGGCATTTGCCCCGAGTTCGCAGATAAAAGGGTTGGGAAGCAGGTCACTAAAATAAATGTTCCACTCCCAGCTTCTTTGTACTTTGGTTTGTGTGTGCCATCTTTTAGGATGATTCTAGTGCATGTTTTTAGGTCTGGGTCAATAGTTTTGGCCTTAGGGTGTTTGTACTAACATAATTGTATTCAAATTATAAGTTATCACCCTGGCTAAATTTTTTCCTCGACAGTCGCATTGTATTCACAACTTACCTCCTAAACGATGTGGACTTGTTACCCATGCACGGAGAGTGCCCATAGGTGCTTAAGATATAGACCAACACATAGTCATGGACTCTATACCTCATCCTTCTGGTATTGAATTGGTTTCGATCAAAACTTTGGTAGATGATTCTAATGCTCCTCCCAACCCACCTTTAACTGATCCATTGATACTTGAGCTATTACATTTGAACCCTAATTGTTCCACAATAACCTACACTTACATGCCTTTGTATGTACTTTACCCTATGACAGATTCTGAGATTTCCTTACCTTCTGCATTAGCATTATCAACTACCATTACATCATTCCCACCTCTTAGCATGGCTATACCTTTTCCTCTGTCCACACCTCTCACTTCTTCTTGGGGCATTCCAACAGTTTATTCTATGAATCCTACAAATTTCTCGAACATTTCCATGCCCACACCATCTCCTATACCTACCATGGCGCCTCAACCAAGTCATCTGGTAGCTTCAAGAATCTTTGCACCACATTTTTCCCAACCCTCTGTTCTGGTCCCTCAATTAGGCATGGTTACTTCCAATAATATTTCGAGAGGATCACCCATTATACCTGGTCATCTTGGGCCAATGCCACTTCTAGTGTGTCACAAGCTTGGTACAATTCTATTTTTGGAGGGGCTCCACCTGCTAATACTTTTAATGGGGGGGCTAGCTCACTCAGGGGCAAACCCACTGCCAATAAAATTTATCACACAGGTTATCCTCCTTACATTAGTGCTACTGCAAAGAGTGTTCCTTCTTTTATCCCTGGGTACATTCCACGAACAACCATTCTTTTGGGGGTCCTTTGCTTCCTGGCAGTACTTACCCTGGGAGGAAACACACATTTACTAGTCATGCTGGTCCACAACAATCTTATGTTGGGGTGAACCCTTTTCTTCAACATTAGGTGCATCACTCCACTCCTTATATGGGGGGACCACACGGTTGCTCAAGGGCTTCTCTCGCCTATGTCCCATTTACTTAGCTTAAAAATCCTTTTTTTATCTTCTATCGATTTAATGAATTTCGGGAACTGACAAATGAACCCATGCATTATGATCCCTAGTGGCCAACGATGCCCACAAAATTACCATATGATATTCCCAACTTTGAAGGAAAGCCTGGGGAGAATCCATCCATGCATATTACCACTTATCATTTGTGGTGTTCATCCAATTCCTTGTTGGATGATTTTGTTAATCTTTGCTTATTCCAACGTACATTGACTTGGGATGTTTCAAAGTGGTACATTGAGCTAGATACCACATCCTATGGTGACTTTTCCTCGCTTACTCAAACATTCTTAACACACTTCTAGTTGCCCACTCGGTAAGATATCAACTCTGAGCTCTTCTCCAATTTCAAGAAAGACAATGCCACGTTAATATCTAATCACATTCATGAGTGGTGTCATTTCAAGCGGTTAGTAAGAACCAAGTTACCTAATGACATATTACATAAATGGTTCATTCAATATCTCTAACCTTATCTTTCTAAGGATGTGTCAATGTTTCTAGATATTACTGAGGAACAAGCTATTTTAGCTGCCCAACACTTGGATATTATCTATTCACAGTTGGGTACACTTTATGAAGGATTGAATAATGCCCATAGGCTTTTCATTGGCCCTCTCAAGCCTATTCCTCGCCTGCATGTCAATGGTGTGATCGGGTCCGTTTTTTATTCTATGAGCCAACTTTCTACCCAACTTGGGCAATTTATTGTTACATCTTAAGCCCCAAAAAGTGTGCTTGGCCCCACTAAATCACCCCCTCCCAATCCATCGATTGATTTTCTCATGTTGAAGTCAACTCAACTGAAGAACAACCAACACTCCGGTGTTAAGAAGAATAATAAGTGAAATAAACAAAAGAATCAAAATGTTGAGGAGTCTCAACCAAACCCTTAGAGTTAGGGAGGGGACACTAGTGAAAGTCTCTATAAAGTCAAGTTCCCCTATAAAATTTGTCAAGGTTACAACCTTACTCATGAATACCCTCAAATGGATGAAGTCCATAGGATTCTTTCACCACCATCTACTGAACAACTTGTTATTTTAACCCTTTCATTCCCTGCACAATCCCAACAACAAATGGTTTCTCAACCCTCTTGACCTCTGCAAGGGGGAAACTAAGATTCATCCTCTCATAATTCTTTCATCTTCATGTGCAAGAAAGATGTTAATGTGACCATGCGAGCCAACTCTTATGATGTTCCTGAGTCGAGTCCCCCATCTAAGGACCCATCAACTCCACTACCCTCCACTGGACCTCTCACTCTGGATAAGCCTATGAAACTAGTTTATCGCGGCCCCCCCCCCCCCCCCCCCCCCCCAAGGTTTTTCTCTGGAAAACAAAACAAAATCCTTCTGCCAGGGCTGCTCAACACTATATTATTGTTGAAGATCTTGCCCAAGCTCCTTGTGCTATGTCTTCTTTGGAGTTGTTGCAAAGATGTCCTTAGCAACAAAAATCCTTGTTGTTTTCCATTGGTGGAGTTGATCCATCTAACTCCAATTTCATCACTTTTAACACCGTTAAAGTTGCCCCTCGCCTTTCCCATCATATTTATTTGCAGATCATTGTGCATATTTACCATCACAATATTCATCACACCTTGGTAGATGAGGTCTCTTCCACATGTGTTATGTCTCTATCCTACTAGAAGGCTATAATCTCTTTGGTGCTCGCCGCATCCAACACAACTCTCCAAGTTTTTGATGGACACAACTTTGTTCCAAAGGGGGTTCTTCTAAATTTTTCCATCAAGTTAGGAGGGAAAATTGTCCATGTGGATGTCAAGGTTGTCGATGTCACATTCGATTACAACCTACTCCTTAGCTGTAGTCGGTTTTATGAGATGAGCATAGTCGTCTCATCTATTTTTCATGTAATTTTCTTTCCTTGTGAAGGCAAGATTGTTTCTGTTGATCAGCTTGAATTTTGTGTGTCATCTGCCCATATTTCCACTAAAAGGAACTTCGTCCCATTTGTGGGAGATAACCCCGGTCAATATGAGAGTATTGGCACAACCTTGCTTAAAATTTCAACTCTTATGGGTGTTTTTCCTCAACTCCCTCCACCCAACACTCCTTCATCATCTTCAAAATATCTGATGCATATAGTCTCTTCCAACACCTGTGGACCCCATAGACCTCATAATCCCTGGGTGGTGCCTCATTCTCCTATGCAAGTTGATCAAGCTAGTGAGGATCCTCTGCTGCCTGTTGCGGAAGAGATTGCCTCCTTAGCAGTCCCATCAATATGTCCTGATACTGGTCAAAAAGTCCATCCCAATATGGAATATGACCAGGTCCCTTTGCCCACATGGGTCATCCCTCTACGTTTTCCACATTCAAATACAATCCTCCCCAACTAGTCAACTTGAAGGTCATGGATCTATCCATTGATAATCATAGTTAGTTTATTCCTCTTTCTGCATCTAGTCTCCCCAATTTGGAACATGTAGGGCTCAACAACATAACTCTTGGAATTATTGTGGGGGCATCTCCTTGTCCCTCCTTGGAAGTTCCACCAATGGACTGGGTCAAGTCTTCGGATTCTAATGTTGAACCTGTCAATGAATCATCAAACTCCTTACCACTTGTGGATGAGAGTCTTCTACTTCCTTTATGTATTGATCCTCCCTTATGTCTTCAAGATCATTTTGAAAATGAGACTATATTAGACTGTTCCTGGCATGGTCAGAATTTCAGGATATGATAGTTTGATTTTCATTAGCATGACTCCACCTTAGTAAGCCATATGGTCCCCTCATCCTCCATGAGTTTACTTATAAAAACCCTTGGCTTTTTCCCAAATGTGGGCACACCTTAGCATGACCTATTGGACTATGTTGCGCTTGTAGATATTGTACACAGGAGTGTGATCGTTTATGTCCTTTTCTATTTTGGTGGGATGCGAGTATTTCTCATGGATTATTTATGCTAAAAATCCAAAAAATTATAAAATAAAAAAATAGAAAATAAAGCCTCCTCCTTTTACATCTTCCATGTTTATTTCTTTCATTGTGTAGTCTTTCTGGATGGTTTTTATAGGACAGGGCGTTGTTTCTATTTTGACATCCATTGGGCCTTAGGTGAATTTCTCTAAACTTTCCATATAGGGGTAGGTCAACTATCACTAACATCGTTTCATTCTTGACTGTCAATTCCATATTTATGCCTTAGGTCCGACCCCATCAAGTTTCAACGTTAGCCACTTTTCTTTATCCATGTCATAGCTTGGCAGTAGAGCTTACCTGATCATGGATACCTTGGCTAGCACCTATTTTTCATCTTGGTGTCCATGCTGTCATTTTTACTCCTTTTCATAATCCTTTCTTTTGACCCACTATGACATAAAATTTCAACCTCATATCCTCTTCTTCATCTCTTTTCTGGCAATACCCTAGGAGGATTCCACCATTTTTACCACTTGCGATTGCCACTTTTCATCAACCTACTTTGCATGACGAGCCTTGGTTTCCTCATTCCATCTTCATCATCTGCTTGGCCTACCACCCGCTTTCACTTGGTGTTTACCCTTTCTTGGAGGAACCGTTGTGATGAGTGGTCCTATTAGCTAGTGCCTTGTCCCCATTATGTCATTAACAGTTCCAACACTATTGTATCCAGTTGCTTCCCTCTATACCATTCACTCCTCTAAGAGGAATTTTATTTAAGCTCTTTTCAAATTCCTTAATTTAGAAAAGCTTTCTGAGTCGACTTGTCTACTTCATGCCTATTAGATTACCTGAAGTGTGATCTACCTAGTATAAGTTTAGCCCTTTTCTAGAATAGGCTAGCCTAGTTATGAAAAAGGAATACCCTAGTATGCTTGGCCAGGAGGTTCCCCCTTGTATACTTATATCTCTTTTGCGGGCTTGGGGGAAAACTTTACAAAAAAGGAACTTATAAAAAGAGAAGGGAGGGAACATATTTTTCCATTAGTCAACAAAATGGAAGTGTCAATTGCATCGCCCTTGAACATGGCACCTGTCTGTTTCTTTATCTCACAATTTAGTTTTAACTTAGCTAGGAGCCATACCATCCATATGATTCTCTTTACTCCTCTGACTGGTTACTCTTCTATTAATATGCAACATACTTCGCTGCCTCCTACGTCGTTGCATGATATCACATGGTGCTCATTAGTCATGTTGCCAAGTCACCTTTTTGTCTTGCCGCTATGTGTTCAAAGGAAGTACCACCTTGTGTTGGCCATCTATAGTACCCTGTTGACCCTTTTGAGCCGGACATCCCTGTGTCACTTTTACTTCACCGCTTCATAACTTCATCCATTCATCACATCATCCTAGTTTGTTCTATGTCAATTGATGCGGGATACATTTTGACCCTCCTTTGACATATCTTCTCTTGTCAACTTCAACTCATTATCCAAGAGTTTGATCTAGGAACCTGTAGTACCTTGGAGCTTGCAAACCTTAGTGGCAGGCTTCCTCGCGATCAACAATGGGTTTACATTATTATCTCTTCATTGATCGAGTTCACTGGTGTTCAACATCAACTCCTCTATTCACACTTAGTGGATTGTACTAGGTACTTTTGGGTCCATTTTCCTCATTGGTGAATTCCCTCATGTCTATTACTGGTTTACCTCATTAGAGGGTAATCAGGCAGTTTCTACCATGCTCAACTTCAGCTCATCTATTCGCATGGTGTAGATTCGTACCATCAGGGTTATTTGGAAGACACTATGTTAGGGACATGTCACTCATATATGGCATCCTTCCCATGTTACGTTAGATTTATGTATCATTAATGTACTTTGAGGGTTATCTGAGACACTTCTCTATCTTTTATTTGTCCATAGTCCTATTGATGTACACTATGACATAGATCCACTTTGTATTTGTTGGTAGCTATGCTCTATCTGTTGAGCCACATGGATCCACTGTGTATGTCTTTGTGGCTGTGATCTAGCATTTCATGTCAAGTATCTATAGTCTATTTTATGGTGTCCATATTCAATACTATCTTATGATCGAGCATGGGTATGCCTGGCTTGGGGATGTTATCAGCAGAGATGAGACTTCAGCACTTGAGTTTCTCTGATCCAAATTTGTAGTCTTGGCTCCTTCCTCTCATTTTGAGCATTCAATATTATTGTAATGCATTTCGGCCATCAGTTCCTCTTCTAACCTCATGCATTAGGTCCCATATGTTACACCCTACTTGCCTCTCTATTATAGTGAGAGAAGCCAAAGTTCAAATTACCTTAGTTGTTGGCTAAATGCATCCCCTTTCACCTTTTCTTTTACTTATGTGAGATTCATCCCATGATAAATGGGTGAAATTACATAATTGAGAAATTTCTCATAATTATTTCACCAAAATATTATAATTATGAGATAATAATTATTTCATAATTGAGATAATTAAGAAGAAACTCATAATAGTGAAAAAGATTTCTATAGTTTTCCATCCCAAGGAGATCAACTTGACACACTTGTGAATGCGTTGGCTAGGGATATATTATTGTATAATTTTCCTAACTTCTCAAGCCCCTAGGTGTCTAGATACATTCTACTGAATGATGGAATGAGCCTTTATAATCTCACCAAGAGGGCAAAGGAAAGATTATCCAAACTATAGCGCGAGAGCCCCATTATCTTGGGAGAGGAGGCCATACCGCAAGCTAGAGGAGGGGATCTTATTTCTTGAAGGTATACATTTGATGTAATTTCATTTATATGGTTAATAAAAATATATGTTCCCTTCCTTACATGAATTTGTGTTCAGTATGTTATATGATCATATCTATTGCTTTTGATCTAACGATCTTCCGAGGAAGATCAATTGTTGTGCTTGTTTAGTTTTTTTTTGTGTGAGGGGATAGAGATCTGGTGTAGATAAGTTGGATCACTCAAGTGGAGCTTAAGATCTTTATCGAACTCAAAATCCTTCCCCGACATGCAAGGATTCAAGGTGTGATCTCTTATCTTTATAACATAGATCTGACTGCTTCTTGCATGCATGACCATCTAGATTGTGGATCATTATTAGATTGTATTAGTCATTATATTTTGTTTTCTGGATATCTCTATTGGGCATGAGAGCTCGAAGCAATAACTCCTTACATAATTAAATGCAACACTAGGCATCATGCTCACCTACATCTAAAGCATTGTTGATTTTATCTCTAAACTCTTAACCAAAAAGAATATTAATATTTTCTTTAAATCCTACAAAACTTTTAATCAATTATTTAGTTTTTACTGATAAATGGAATTTTATGATGAGATCATGGGTTTATCAAATTCTTTTTTTTTTAAGAAAATTTTAGCTAATACCAAAATGCACTCTCATTAAACACATGTAATTTTAATTATCTTTTACTAAATCAAAATTACAAAGCTCTTAAAATTGAAAAACACCCTCACAAAACTTGATTAATGATAAAAAAAAGTTTACATTTAGTCAATAGCTATAACAATATTTTAATAGGTATTTATATTTTTTTATTGTAATATTTCACTCCTGTAAATGGAACATTGCTCGAAATTTATTTTCCCAATTTAATATTCAAATTTATTCATTTATTTTTATGAAATGGGTTGGCAATTATTGATTTATATAATGTTTATAACAAAATAAAATTTATTATGAACAAAAATAAAAAATCAATATTATAATAAAAATAACAGTTAAAATACTATAAGAGAGTTTAGTCTAGCATTGAGGGTTAATGTATTGGTAGTCAAAGGTATAAAAATTTAATTTGGGAGTTCCTAGTATGTTAGTAGTATAAAAATTCTCAAAATGCAAACATTAAAGTAAAATTGGATGAATGGTTGGCATTTTCAAATTCAAAGTTAAAATGATCTTTTCAATTCCTCTCTATTTTATTTTTCTTAGCCTTTGTTAATTCTTTTATATATATTTATACCATCCTAGGTACATCTTAATTTTTGATATATCAAGCATCTAGAAGGATCAAATGTCTAGAGGTGCAAACATTTCCTTAAGTTTTGCATTCAAAAAATAGGTTTGCACCTCGAGATATTTGATCCCTCTCGATGCCTGATAGATTTGGGATTAATATGGAATCTAGGGTGGCTTTCTATCATGCACAATCACATGAAATTTGTTTAACATCTAATTATTCTCATCATTTTAAATACCCTAAATATTTTTAAGATTAATATAGTGATTTTTCTTTAATTTCAAATTTGGTCAATTACCTCAGCTTGTTGAGATGACATACACTCTTAATAACTTGAATGATGAAAAATGATGAAATACAAATTTTGAATACAAATTTACAATGTAATACTATTGAATGATAGAAAATATGAATAATAAGAATGTAGTCAATTACAAATAGTCTTCATTGTGGTCAAGCTTAATCTATTTTCTTCTATATTTTTATTGTCGGGCCTATTAGTTTTTCCATGCAGTTGAAAACATAGACCATTCAAATCTTTAACTAGAGCTATTGTATTAAGAATCATACCTTGTTTATCTTGTCATCCAATATTACTTGTGACTTTCTCCAAAGTCAATCATTGTGACTTATGAAGTGTTAAACTCTAAGTAATTTTCAATGATAGTTGTTTCTACTACTTCATTTGAATGAAAAGTGACTAATAATTTTGAATGATGGAAAAAGAGAAAAATAAGGGTAAAGCCAATTACAAATAGTTTACAATTTAAAGAAATAAAAAATTTTAGTTAAGTGAACATTTTATTTAAGATGAAAATTCAATTATTTTATTTATGATTGAATTACTGTAACGCAAAAATCAATGTACATAGTCAATAATTCCTTTTTTCTTCCATTGAAATCAATGCAAACTATTAATATAATTACTTTGAAATTAATGTACATGATACATCTAGTTACATCAAATTAGAAATCAACGTCTACAACTCAAATAAATGCATCTAGTGCAAGCAATCAAACATGATTAGAAATCAACATCTATATTGAAATCAATGCATCTAGTGAAAGAAATCAAATAGGATTAGAAATCAACATCTAAGATGAAATCAATGCATCTAGTGAAAGCAATCAAATAGGATTGGAAATAAAAAAACTATAATAAAATCAATGCATCCAATGCAATCAATCGACTAAGATTAGTAATCAACAACACTGAAAGCAATGCATCATATGAAATCAATCAAACATTATTAGGAATCATTATCTACACTAAAATCAATACATTTGTTTCCATGAAAAACCAAAATATTCATAAAATGAAAGCCTTGTTTCTCTCCCTCTAATGCAAGAAATCAAAGAGGATTGGAAATCAATGAATCTAATGCAAGTAATTAAACAAGATTAGGAATAAACATCTACATTGAACCAATTCATCTAGTGCAAGAAATCAAGTAGGATTAGAAATCAACAACTACGCTAAAATCAATGCGTTATATGAAATAAATAAAAAAGGATTAGGAATCAAGATCTTGAATGAAACCGGTGCATCTATTTCAATAGAAAACAAAATATTCATAAGTTAAAATAGTCTATCTCCCTCCATCTCTCTACATCTATCTTCTTCCCCCTCTCTTCCCCCATCATTTGTATTTATATCTTCCCCAATCCTTCCTTTTTTGTCTCTCTATCTCCTTGCAAAACATACACACACACTCTCTCTCCATCTATCTCTCCCCCCTCCCTCCCTCTCTCTCTTTGTCCCCTTCCCTCTCTCCCACCTCCATCTATATCTCTATCTTCCTCCATCACTCCTTTGTCTCTTTATATCACCCCCTAAACATACAAACTCTTTCTCCATTCTATTTATTTATTTCTCCTTCCCTCTTCCTCTCCCTCTCTCTCTTTCCTTTTCTATATCTTCCCTCCCTCTCTCCTCTTCTCCTCGCACTCTCCCCATATCTTTCTTATCACTCCGTCTCTCTCCCTCTCCACTTTTATCTTTCTATGTCTTTCTTCTTCCCTCCCCTCTCTCACCCTCCAACTTCATCTCTCTCTCCTTTTATCTCTCCCTTTATTATATAATATAATATTAATATCATAATTTGAAACTTAATATCCATGCATTATGTAAATCTTATATTAGAACTCTTTATCCTAATATATTAATATTAATATATATATATATATATATATATATATTGATATTAATTTTTTGATTACTAATATATTAATATATGTTATAATATATCTAAATTAATATTATATTAAAGTTAATATATTATATATTATATAATTAAATATAATTGGTTATTGAATTATAATTTAGAAATTTAGTTTCGTTAACCATGTTTAATTAATTATAGTCACCATGTATTAAAATTTTAATTTTAAAAAATTTACAAATTCTAAATATCTATATATTTTCAAACAAATAAATTTATATATTCCCATTAGAACTTCTATATCTAAATTAAGAAAATTAATCTTATAGTTCAATCATAAATGACTCACAATATGGCGTGGATATGTAAATTATGGAACCTCTCTAGAATGAGACAAAATGGTGAGGTATAAATAGGTTTTTTTACTATGGCTCTATTTATTAAATAAAGGGGATTGAGTAAGTACATGCAAACAAGATTTTAAACAAATAACTTAAATTGGCAAATGTAGATAAAGAATTTAATAAAACTTTAAAAATGTTCATTTTCGCCAAAATGGGGAATTTATGTTTATGTGTTTGGTTAGGGGAAATTTACTCATCAAATTTCATCCTTCTATGCATTTGTTCTCCTTTTCCATCACACATATTGAAAATTCCAATCACATACTTTAATTTGATAGTGCATTGTTTTATTATATCTACAGTGTAAATCAAAAAATGATATTAGAGGATTCATCTTCCTAAACATGCAGATCTTTTCTTCATATGTTTGTCATTCAATTTGAAACAATTTTTTTGTTAGCCAACATTAAAGCAATGGGATATTCTATATGATACTAAATCCTCCGAAAAAATGGACTTTTTTTCATTAATATTATGTGTTCTTTTCATTCAAATCTTATTTGGGAGATCTCACTAGACATCTCATTTGAAAATAGTTGTGTATTATACACTTACAGGTGAATAGGTCTAATGATTTCCATGTTAATATCTTAATAAAATCTTAAAATACACAATCATACTATTTGAAATAAATATAACAAACTTAGCATGTGAATTTCCATGTTAATTTGTTAATAAGTACTTTCAAATTAATTGAAGATTATAATGATATGTAAATTTCCATGTTAAATGTCTTAATCAAATCTTAAAATCTGCAATCTTACTATTTGAAATAGATATAACAAACTTAACATGTAAATTTCCATGTTAATAACTTAATCTAAGTACTTTCACATTATTTGAAATGTAGAATCCCTGTAGTCATTTAAATTAAGGCAATTATAAATTGCAATGTGTACTAGTTAATCCTAAAATGACCAACTTACATCAATATTATAATAGTAATGTTAGGGAGTCGTAGCTCTTCGAACAATGAAAGTAGGCTCCAACAACCAAGACTAGGAGGCGAGAGACAGAAAATTGCCCAAGCTCTGAGACACGCAGTTTGTGATGCTAATGGTGGCCCGTAGAGGAGGGAGCTCCACTCCCTGCTACAAAGGTGCTATGGCCAGCAAAGACAAGACCAATCTGAGTAATGTCAGCGGTACAGGGGAAGAAGAAAGCAAAAGTAAGGAGAAGGAGACAGATGGGCCAGAGTCAAAGGAAAAGAGCAACACTAAGGACAAGGAGGAAGAAGACAAAAACTAGGGAGGCAAAAAAGATGACGTTAATCAAAAGGGACCATGTAGACCCAGAGCGAACATCACTCCAAGAGTAGTTTTAAATAATCTGGCACTGTAGGAGCATAGGGAACATATGGAAATGTATGCCATCATATGCAAATTCATGGGAGTATGGCCCACTAAAAAAGCTTTGCAAACCTATATCAAATATCACTGGAAACCTAAGGGCAGCATCGATCTTCACCTTGGGTCAAAGGGTTTCTTCACAGTGGTGTTTACAAACATATAAGACAAGGATAGAATATTCGAAGGTGGGCCCTACCTTTTTGCAACAACAGGCCTCTATATGCGGCCTTGGGTGATGAACTTTATTCCAGAGAGGGAGACTTTCACCTCAGTTCCTGTTTGGGTAAGGCTTTTTTCGCTACCCCTGGATTATTGGCAAAATGAATCACTTGTGGCTATAGGAAATAAACTAGGTCATTTTATCAAAGCCTCGGAAGCCACCATAAGAGGTAAATATACTTCCTATGCAAGGATTTGTGTGGAGATGGACCTTTCAAGAGCTCTTCCAGACGAAGTTATCTTGGAAGTCTTTGATGAGGAATGGGTGCAAATGGTGGACTATGAGCATATTCTGTTCAGATTTCATAAATGCCACGAACATGGACACTTGCTCAAAGACTGCCCTCTCAGTAAAGAAGAAGACAAAGGTAAACTAAAAGTAAAGAAGGACATTGAAAACTTTCAGAAAGTTTCAAGCAGAGGAAAAGGAAGCAAAAAAGAACCAAAGCAACAACATAAAGAGGGACAAAAGGCCAGTCAAAAAAAATTCCAAGCTCTAGTTGAGATGGAAGACATGCCAAATGAAAACCAGTCTATGGAGAAAGACCCTAAGAAGAAGGAGAAAGGGGAAAACCACACTCCCGTAATAAATATTAATGATGAGGAAGAAACCATGGTGAATAAAGCAGAGCTAGAAATGCACCAGGAAATGGCCCAGAGTGAAACAGATCTGAAGGATCATGAACTACAGGAAATACTAGATAAGAAAAACCTAGATCTGGAAGGATTTTTACAACAGGGAACCAGGGGGGATAGATTCATTACCTCAAGACGAATGCAATAGAATACAACAGTTGTTTCTATGGAAAACCCAAGAAAAGGGGGCAGTTAGAGGAAGAAACAACGACGTGCAGGAACATAGAGGTGTGAAAACAATGAAAGCTAATCCAGGTTTAGCAACCAAAAGTGCAGGTAAGAAACGAGGAAGAAAGAAGCAGAAGGAGCTTTTAATGGAGTGTGGGAAGCTAATGATAGATTAAGGGAAGATGAAAGACCTTACTAGTTACTCTTTCACAAATATTTAATTATGAAGTTTACATCTTGGAATATAAGAGGTCTGAGTAGTAAAAGAAAGCAAAGAATGCTAAGTTTTAGAATGAAACAAGATATGTCGGATATGATATTCATTCAGGAAACGAAGAGTTCCATTTAGAAAATAAAATAAATCCATAGAAAATGGCTTCAAATATTTGAGATTTTAGAAGTTAAAGCAGATAACACAGTGGGGGGCATTCTCACTCTATGGAACCCTCAAAAAGTTAGAGTACTAGATGTAGAGGCTTCCAGAAACTACTTGTCAGCAGTCATTCAACCAGTAGGAGTGGCTGAAACTTTCCTAGTCAGTAATGTTTATGGTCCTCAAAGAGTAGAGGATAAACTCAGATTGCTAGAATCCCTCACTGATCTCAAGAATAGACAAAATGGCATCACCTGGATCTTGGGAGGGGATTTTAATATGATAAAATCTCTTTTCGAAGAGAAAGGAGGAACCAGAGTGCTAAACAAAGATTCATCATCATTTCAAGCGTTCATGGAGAACTTGAGATTGGTTGACTCAGACTCAGAGAATGGCCTATTTACTTGGAACAACAAGAAAGGAGGGGAAGCCCAGGTGGCTTCCAAGTTAGTAGGTTCTTGGTTTCAGAAGAGCTTATGCTTATAAATAATGAAATTACAGCAAGAATTCTTCCCTTTGGTGGCTCAGATCACTGGCCGATACAATTGGAAATAAAGGGTTTGGATTCTCCAAGGAACACACCCTTCAGATGGCTCACCCACCCAGACTTCTTGAGTAATATCAATGAATGGTGGATTGACGACTTACATATCCAAGGATCTAAAATGTTTCTCCTTCACAAAAGACTAAATCATATGAAGAGCAAACTCAAAGACTGGAATAGGAAGGATTTCAGAAACATTTTTGCGAATAAGAAATCTGTGGAAAGTAAAATTCAAGAACTCAACTAGGAGCTGATCCAAGAAGGCTTTAACTATGACATAAATGAATAGTCTGAAAAACTGCACCATGAGTGGGAAAACCTATGTAAACAAGAGGAAATATTCTCAAGACAAAAATCCAGAGTGCAATGGTTCAAAGAAGGAGAGCGCAATACGAGCCTTTTTCATAGATCCACCATGGCCAATAGGGCATTCAATAGAATCACGACAACAAGGGATAAAAAGGGAGAGACTCAGAACACTCATAAGGAAATTGAAAAAGTGCTTTTTCAGCAATTTCAAGACATTGCACGAGAAAACAATCCAGACAGGGAGGATTCCATAAAGGAAATTACAAGATATATCCCTAAGATGGTGTCTATAGAGGACAATATCAACCTAAATAGACCAGTTTTTGAAGAGGAGGTTAGCAAAGTACTCAAATATATGCAGAACGGAAAAGCACTAGGCCCAGATGGTTTTAATGTGGATTTCTTCAAAGCTTGTTGGGATATAGTAAAACTGGATATTTTAAATGTTGTGGAGGATACCAGGGTTAATAAAACTATCTTGAAAGCCCTCAATACCTCCTTCATCTCCCTGATTCCAAAACAGGACTCGTCTCAAACATCAAATAAGTATAGACCCATAGCTTTATGCAATGTTGTTTACAAGATTATAGCCAAAGTAGTGGCTAACAGACTCAAACCCCTCCTCCCTAAACTATTGTCTAAGGAGCAATTTGGTTATTTGGAGAACCAACAAATTTTGGATAACATTATTCAAGGTCATAAGGTGGTCCACTCTCTCAAAAGCAAAAAATAAGTGGGGATGATCATGAAAATGGATATTACTAAAGCATATGATAAGCTCAATTAGGGATATATCAAGAAGATACTCACAGCCTTTGGGTTTGATCACAAGTGGGTAAGATGGGTAATGGCTCCTCTAACTACTTCCAGCTTTTCTATCTTGGTTAACAGCTCTTCCTCAGTTATCTTCTTTCCCTCTAGAGGCCTAAGACAGGGAGACTCGCTCTCTCCCTTTCTCTTCATCCTCATGATGGAAGGACTGGGTGGGGCTATCAAGCAGGCTAAAAACATGGGCAAAATTAAAGGTCTTCAAGTAGTGGAGAATGGATAGACTCTTACTCACCAAAAATTTGTAGATGATACCATGTTGCAAGGTATTCCCACAGTCAAAGAATCGGCTTCCTACAAGAAAATCCTCAATACTTTTGCGAAGGCTTCAGGTATGGAAGTTAATCTCACAAAATAAAAAATATTCTTCTTTAATACTAACATTGTTATTCAAAGGAATATCTCAAGAATCCTTGGCTTCCAAAGGGACTCCCTCCCCTCAAAATATTTTGGGGTGCCTCTCACAAACAAACCAATGCTTAAAAATATTTGGGAACCTATACTAATTATGTTGCAGGATAAAGTTAAAAAATGGACCTTCAGAGCCTTGAACTTGGTGGGCAGATTGGTTCTGACAAAGGCAGTTCTACAATCCATCCCGGTTTTCATGTTAGCAGCCCTTCTAGCTCCCAAAGGAGTCTTAGAAAAAATAAGAAATATTCAAAGAGATTTTCTATGGGGTAAGGAAGAAACAAGGAAGAAATGGGCCCTAGTTTCTTGGAAAAAATCTGCAAACCCAAAACCCATGGGGGTCTAGGCTTAGATGATTAGGAGATTCTTAATAAAGTACTATGAGCCAAGCTTTAGTGGTGATGGGTGCAAGAGCCAAGAGCCCTTTGGGCAAGGGTCTGGAAAGGAAAATATGCAAGCTCTTGGCACACTAATGATCTCATCAGAATGTCGGGAGATATAAGGGGCTCTCTCATCTAGAACAGGGCCTGGGAGAATAGAAATATAGTGTAACAACACAGTTTCTAGGAAACCAGAGATGGTGAGCAAGCACTCTCTTGGGAGGAAAATTGGAAAAAAGAATCGGTGTTGTTAAAGGAGGACTTCATAAGTCTCAAACAGGAAACAGATTCCCAAGGATTGAACAAAGTTAAAGATTTCTGGAACATCCCTCAGGGTCAGGACAAGTGAAGAAACTGGAGTAACAATGATTGTAAAAATAACAGCCTCATAACAACAAAAGCAGAAGCACTGGGAAGCATTTTAAAACAAAGGATGATCATGGTCACAGAGGGGCGGGATCAATTTAGATGGGGTAACAACAAAAAGGTACCTTCAATCTCAAAGAGGCAAAGTATATTCTCCTGGGGCTGGAGCCTTGTGTTCCAGAAAAATCTTAGGGGCAACTCTGGTCTCACCAAGGATGGATGAAGATCAAGCTCTTTATGTGGCTGGTGTAACATAAGAAAATTTTGACTTGGGACAATATTAGAAAAAGGGGCATCTTGGGGCCTTCTAAATGTCAGCTTTATGAAGAGCAAGAGGAGACTATGGAGAACATCCTCAACTGCTGCTCTTACACCACCTAGTTATGGAATTCCTTTTCTAACATTTTCCAACAATCAGACACGGACAAAGGGAGTATCACAAATACCCTAAATAATTGGAGGAGCTTTTCGGAGAATGAGGTGCTTAATCGAGCATGGGCTTTCACACCAGGATTCATTATCTGGAAATTTTGGAAAGAAAGAAATAAGAGAATATTTAAGGAAGAAAAATCCAACCCTTAGAATCTTTATGATTTGATTCTAAAGCAGATAAGGGAAACAGTCAGCACCACAGTGCACAATATCCCAGAGACTCCTCCCTTAAATATCTAGCTGAGAACACTCAGACTGCTGGGATTGCATAAGATCATTCCACAAGGGCTTGGAAAAAATAAAATGAAAAAGAATACAGAGAAAGATTGCTGGCAGCCTCCTCCGAAAAACTACCCGAAATTCAATATTGATGGAGCCTCCAAAGGTAATCACGAATTAGCTCGGTTTGGAGGAGTTTTAAGGAATGAAGAGGGAAGAATCATATTAATCTTCCACATCCATTTAGGTAAAGCAACCAATAACATGGCGGAATTAATGGCGATGGAGCAGTGCCTAGAGATACTGATTAAAAATCGTAGGTCAAATGACATTATAGAGGCAGACTCTGAAATCACCATCAACTTTGTAGAAAGAATTAGATGTGGATCCAAACTGGAGAAAGTCTTAAATCATTGGAGACTAATCTAGGTTTATCAAAGGATTCAAGCTCACCTTCAAGGTTTTGGTTCTGTTAGTTTCAATCATGTTCGTGGAAATGCTAACAAGCTTGCAGACATTCTAGCCAACCAAGGGGTGAACAATGAAGATTGCAGGATGGTAAAGAAGTGGCACGATTTGCCCCAGATTCATTTAAAGGTTCCTTGCTATAACCAAGCGGCAGAGGACATTGAGGTGGTCCGTCGTAGTGGGAGGGTTTCTTGCAGAGGTGAAGTGTCCCCAGCTAATGATTCCTCAGCCTCTTAATTTTCCCTTTGGGCACCATTGGTTCGTGGATGGTTTTGAGACAATACTTTTTGCCTCTTCAGATCATTCTCCGGTTATGGGTCCTTTGTTAGAGTGGAAGTGGTGGGACAGCTATTCCTTCAGTTACCGGATGAGTTTTCCCTACCGGATTTGCGTCGAGAGCTTGGCTGGTTTCGTTCTTTTAGGAAAAACAGGTAGAGGGATGGCCCTGGTTGATAATGGAAATTGGTTTCTCTCTTCTTCTATAATCCTCAACGTTTGGCAAAAATTTTCCCCAATCCAGGTAAAAGATTTAGTGAATAATCGCTAGCAGTGGAGTTAGTGGCTTCTACATCGTAATTCCTATGGTCAGGTGAATATTCAGCAAGTGGAACAGTATTCAGGATTTCACACCGCTTTCCATCAGAAAGTGGTTTTGGAGTATGGGCAACGATTCCATATAAAGAGTGACATGTGGTGGTGGGATGGATTCGAAAAGCACCCTCATCACGCCTTAAAGTTCGGTGCCTTATGGCTGTGCGATATCAAGCACAACTGTCCTTTTTTTCAAAAGCCATCTGACGGTCTGGACGGATTGAGCTGTTTTGTGACGCGGGAGGTTAAATACCTTGCAGCTTTTAGAAGTTTGTTGCATTTCTGCCATCAAATTAAAAGAGGATTTTAAATGGTGGCAATCTAAGAGACTTGCCATCGGGTAGCTTGCGTGGGTTTTTATGGTGGGCTCATGTGACCAATGATTCCCGTTACCCCTTTTTTATTCTAGTGGCAATGATAAGACCGAAAAAGTCTCAGAGGCTGCAGGTAGGTTGGCATCGATTGCTTGGTGCATCTGGGAGAGAAGGGCCGATGTAGTGTATGGCCGGGAATAGAGGAACAATAGAGATCGCAAAACCAGGGCTCTTTTCATTTTTCTCCCATTTCCGCATCCTGAGTGATTTTTGGGTGTTCGCATCCCCAATAGGTGGGAAGTGGTTTTCCCCCTTCGGGAGTGATCACAATCGTTGAGCTCCATGTGGTAGTGGGGTCAAGTGAAAAACCGCCCTCATTGCAAGTTATCTTCCATGTTTGTTGGCCAGTCCAATATTAGTATACATCGTTGGATGGCTCTTGGGGTTTCAACGATTTAGATCAGCCATGCAGGTTTGTAGTTCCGGGTGTACAGGCAAGCAACTCTTCAGTATGTTTTGGACCGCAACCTTGGGTTCATGTGTACAGGATTTTAGATCGTGTTTTTTTTCGATTGAATAGGGGAGGCGGGATTTGTCTAACCCGAGAGGTCATACCAGTGATTGAGAACTCGGGCATTGGAGCCACCTTTTCTTGTCGACCGCTTTGAGTTTTTACGACTCCATGTCTAAACTCATTTATTTTTCTTCTTTAGAAAGGTTTAGTTTGATGGTAGGGAGCAAGGAAATGTTTTGCTTTAGTTTTTTTCCTTAGTCAACGACCTTGAGGGTTGTGTTGTAACTCTATGTACTTTATTTCTTGATTAATGAATGGAAGGTCCGACTTTTGCATTAGCAAAAAATATAATAGTAATGTTAGGGAAAAAGGATGGAATTTTAAATAATTCAATGTTGGTGATTAGCTCATAATAATGTTTGGGATTAAGTTTTTATATACTTTATCGTAAGAAAATGATTGCTTTGTATTTTACTTGAGAACTCATAAACCCTAAACATAAACCTAATGTAAGTAATATATTAACTTAAAATTATTTTAGTTATTAATTTATAATAAAGAAATAATAATTTTTACAATTCTATTATATGTATTTTATTGAGGAGGAAATGTTTTTATATGAAAAAAAAAAAAAAATCATTTCAATTATTCCAAATATAATTATAAAATTGTTTCAAATTTATGGATAACATATCAATTTCTAAGTTTTTTGTTTGGATATCACCTCCTTATATATTAGGAGCCATATATCACTATGAATATATCATACACCAACCTCATCAAGAATCTGTGATTACATGGAATCATAAATAGTTGTATCATTTACAATCTATTTCTTTGGAAATGGAGCAAGCACAAACAAGACTTCGAAATCTAGCGAGTGTGAAGAAGTTTAGAAAAATTAAGCAAAACGATGAATTGTAATTGTTGTATTAATTGATTTTTAGTTTTTTAGTTTTATGGTTATTTTCATTTTTAACTATTGAGTAAAAAATTAAATTTTAATTTATCAATTTTTATATATAGAGATAACTCATATTTATATGTATTTTTAACAATGATTAATATATTCGCTTGTCATTTTCAACATATTTTTTTTTTAATTGAATTTTTCCTAAACCAGAATATAAAACAGTGTTTACAAAAAAGTTTTCTATATATTAATTTTTTAATACTTATTAATTAAATTTAAATAATATAATTAAAGTATTAATGATTATTAATAATAATTATTTTTTTATTTATATGACGAAATACATCTAATTTACAACTATTATTTATTTGATTATTTTACTATTTATATTATTTTTTTATCTCTATAGGTATAATAATTTCTAAATTTTTTATATATATTTTTATATATTTACAATTATTACAATATAATTGGTATTTAGGTTTTGTTTTAGTATGACAATTATTTGTATTTATATTATAAAAACTAAATATATTGATAAATTGAATTGAATCATTTATATTTATTTTATTTTAATAGAGATATTTTTTATTGTTCTTTATAATTAAAATATTTTTAAATATTATTTCTATATTCACCACTGTATTTATTAATACCATAGCAATTCAATAGGAAAAACAAAATAAAAATCAATTTAGAACAAAATATAAAAAAGTTGAATAATTTTCTCCACCCTTAGCTCAAATTAAAATTATATTTATTTTGATTTCACTTCATTAATTTCATTATTTCCATGAATTACCTTGTGTTATAACCCTATTTTCCACTCCATTATAGTGAGAGAACCCCAATATCAACTTACCTTAGATTTTTTTGGCTAAATTTCATCCCTTTTCACCTTTTCTTTTACTTATGTGAGATTTATCCCATGATAAAAGGGTGAAATTACATAATTGGTGAATTTATCACAATTATTTTTCTAAAATATTATAATTATGAGATAATAATTATTTCATAATTGAGATAATTGAGAAAAGACTCATAATTCTGAAAAAGGTTTCTAGAGTTTGTCATTCCCAAGGAGATCAACTTGACCCACTTGTGTATGAGTTGGCTAGGGATCCATTATTGTAGAAGTTTCCTAACTTCTCAAGCCTGTAGGTGTCTAGATACATTCTCCTAAAGGATAGAATGAGCCTATATAGTCTCACTCAGAAGAAAGGGGCCAGGGAGGGTATCCAAAATATAGCGCGAGAGCTTTGCTGTCTTAGCAGAGGATACCATATAGTAAGTTGGAGCGAAGGATCTTATTCATTGAAGGTAATTTTGATGTAATTTCATTTATTTGGTTAATAAAAATCTTTGTTCACTTCCTTACGTGAATTTGTGTTTAGTATGTTATATGATCGTATCTATTGCTTTTGATGTGATGATCTTCCGAGGAATATCAATTGTTGTCCTTCTTTAGTTGTGTTTGTGTGTAGGGATAGACATATGGTGTAGACGTGTTGGATCGCTCGAGTGGAGCATAAGATCTTTATTGAACTCAAAACACTTCCCTAACATCCGAGGATTCTAGGCGTGATCTCTTATCCTTATAGCATAGATCTGACTGCTTGTTGCATGCATGACAATCTAGATTGAGGATCATTATTATATTGTATTAGCCATTGTATTTGATGTCTAGTGATCTCAACCGGGCATGAGATCATGGAGAAATATCTCCTTACATAATTAGATGCAACATAATTGATTCTTTCAGTGAGAGCATTTTTAGTATGCCCTTTTTGTTTGAGGTCTCCTCTTTTTCCTTATGCTTTTTTGGTTTTCTCTTGTTCCCATTGAGTTCACTGTAGTTTTTATAATTCATTTTTATCTCCATTGATTTTACTTACTTCATATCTAAGTTGATCTTAGATCTGGAGTTTTATTTTTGTTTTTTATATGAGATAAGAACCTATCTAGTAATTAAAATCAAATTTTGTAATTTTCTATACAAAATTTGATTTAATTAACCACATATTTGTATTTAAACACTAAAAAAAGACTTCGTATGAGGACGTTATGGCCAATTGGAAATTGGGCAGTTTGTTTTTCTTCCGCCCTCATGCATGACTATTTTTCTGTTCATTTATGTTCTTTTATATGCAAAATTTAGTAAAGGTAACTACATATCCATGATATTCTTGATTTTTAACCTCAAAACAAAAGGAAAAACCCACCTAAAATGGAGTTTATATGAGGAAGATATGGTTGATTGAAAAAGCAATCTATTTTCTATATATTTTCCCCAATTTTTAGGTTTTATTTAAACTTATTTGCTTGACTTTTCAAGTGTTTTTCTTCAAAACTTGCCACTATTTGTTGGATCTATTTGTTTTTATTTCTGATAGCTACTAATCTCTATGATATCTGAGCCATTTCTTATTCATTGGTTGTGATAATCCATTTCTTTTGTTCTTCAAGGTTTCCCTTACATAATTATTTATGTTCTTTGGATGAGGACTAGTGTTCACATCTCTAGATCTCTATTTCATATTTGTTTGGCTACGTTTGGTGACTACTTAGATCTCTTTGATATCCCACTTTGGTCTTTTGTTTCCTTTGTGTGGTTTGCTTACTTGTTTTTAAGTTACCTATTCTCTCACTTGTTTGTTTTTGTCACAATTGGTGATGTTGTGATTGGTTGTGTAGTTGTCATATAGAAAATTTCTCTTGAGTGTGTTTTAGTTGTTTTGTATCACTCTCATTTGATCTTGTTTAGACCTTTCTTCGTCTAGGGTTGATAAAATTGGAAACCAAGGCCAAACTCCATGTGGGTCATCTTATGTATGGTAGCTGATATTTTTATTAGATACCTTTCATCAAGAGGTGTAGGATTGATCTAAATATCATCCGATTCTGATAAGTATTCATGGAGTTATGTATTTATTTGTATTATAAAACATATTATCAAGCCGATCAACATCCTATGTAGGCTTAGAAGCCCAATAGTCGTGTCTATCCATCGTCTACATTTTAGTATAAATATAGAGGACATGAAATCATCTAAAATACACAATCCTCTTCATGTGTGATCTCCTCTCCTCATATTAGGTTTTTGGAGAAGGAAAAACACATAGAGGATACAGTGGCATATGTAAAAATGATGCCCTAGATCTAAAACGTAGGAGCAATGGTCATGAAAAGTCTATACAGAGTAAGGGGAAGGGTAAATCCATAGCCACTAAGAAGTCAATTCATAACTGTTGTACCAAGTTGCATTAATGGTAATGGAGACGGAGTAAGTAATAAAGGCGGCAGTGAAGCCCTAGCTGCAGTGGCCTCAATGAGGAAGACACCTAGCCGTTGTAGTCATAGTGAGAAAGACATAACTGATTTCATACGCAGTCATGGTGACATTTAATACACTGCTCATGTGATACCTTTGTACAATGTATATGCTGCCATAACTGCAGTCAAGCATAGACTTGGCATAATTGTGAGATGCAGTATCAATGATGAACAGTCTCAGCCTAGATGGAAGATAAGATCACAACTCATTGGATATACTTCATAAGTAATCAATGTATATGTGATACATTTAAATTTGAACCCTTACTGTTCTCCCTGTCTCGGCTTAATGGACATCACAATGATCCTTAAGGTACAACCTCAGTCTCAATATATATATTTTGGAAATTGCTGGAAGTCTGGGACAAAGGTTTCAAGCAATGTTAGTGTTGTTGTAGTAATGATAGTGATAGCATAATGGAAGAAGCTATGACCTATTGTAAGATTATGATCATGTTGAAAATGCAGAGATTACCTCTGTGGTAATCTCAAGGGATAGCCTTGGTGCAATAATATTGAAGATATTAGTGATGCAGTAGTATAGCAGTGATGATGGATGTTTTAGGTTGAGTACAACATAACAATCATTGCGTGCTAATCAACAATATTGGATGCAAATCTGTGACAAAGAGAAACTCAATAAGTGGAGCATATCAATGACAGGAGTAGAAACATAAAGTGCAAGGTACTACATGGTGCTACATGATAAGGTGCAACAAATAGACGAGATGCAGCACTATGATAGGTGAACATGTCACCTTAGAGAATCAGTTGAAGCAATATGTCTTCAACTAATCTCATGCAGATATCAAAAGTCAAAGTGTTGACATTTATTGTAATTGTACTATCTCTCTCACTTTCTCTGTTGAACTTTGAATAACATAAAAGGAGAATTGATCAATGGTTTCCCCACTTTCGGTTTGTCCCTAGCTAGTGCCACATCTTGTGTCCTCTTGTCTTGGCTTGTCTTTTGTGATTTATATTTATGTTCTATCTGTAATTTACTTTATGCTAATGTGATTGCTAATCTGGAAAAGGAATTGAAATAAATTGCTCTGGCATAGAACATACCTAAAATTAACATGGGATTAGAGCTGAGGTTAAGACAATGCCAAAGCAAGAGTGAAAGAGCAATCACCAAAGGCAGTTGGGACAAGACAAAAGGATCAATGGGATCATCATCCCTCTTCTCATTCACTAAGGGTGAAGCTGGAGCAGACAATATTATCATAATGGTGAAGTAGAAGTTTCTGATGACCTACTTAAAGATCACTTCATTGGGAAGTTCGGATCTAAGGGTGGAAGGAAAGGAGAATGCCTTGGTTGCAATAAGTTCAGCCATTATGCGCAACAGTGTCTAAATGGTAGATACACATTTCTTGATGGAGATAACAATCATTCCAAGGACATCTTCAATGATCGAAGGAATGATAGGTAATGTAGGTGATCAAGAAAATGGTCGACTCTTCAAAGAAAGCAAGGAACCCTAGGTATGAAGAATCAAATGTTATCCTGTATTTTAGATTCTTTGGGAATCTGGCATATAGATTGTAGTGCTTCAAGGCACTTCATCGGATAGATGGGTGCACTCTCTAATTTGGTAGAGACATAAACTTGGAGCCAATGCCACCTATCCTGAAAAGGGTGTAGGGAATGTTACTTCTCAATTGAATGAGGGTAAGTCGATTCATTTATAGAATCTCTTTTATGTACCTGATTGGAAGAAGAACCGGGTATCCATTTCAATAATGGAAGTTGAATATTTCAAGGTGGCACTCGTTGCTGTAAAGGTACGTGTTTGAAAATAGAATTTTCAAAGATGTTTTTGAGTTTAGGGTTGTATCAAGTTATAGGAAGTCCATTGGGGACCATGTCCATTAACACATAGCATTGGAGGTCTATGAGTGAGATGGTGACAAAAGCCTGAATTCAAAAAGAGCATGAAAGTACATATCTGAGATGTACCGAAGGAAAATGTTACAAGGGGACCATTCCCCTCATGTAGCAGGTCCAAAAGGTGTGGAACAACCCAAGGGGTTTGAGATTGATAATCAGGAATATTACGTATGTAGCTGGAAGCAAGCCCTTCATGGCTTGAAGAAAATCACCCCGGGCATAGTATGAGAGGGTCAATAGCTATTTGATGAAGCTGAGATTCACTAGGAGTGAAACCAATCCAAACCATAAGAAGGTTGTGGATGATAGACCTCTCATACCAACACCTTATGATGACGACCTATTTCTGATAGGTGCAGACCCTCTCATTTGTAGAAGTAATAGGGAGTTGGATTCCAGATGTGGAATGATAAACTACAAGCCTGTGACTACCTCAGGAATCTTAACTTTCAGAAGTTATATGGTGGTGATGTCGGACCAGATTTGGGAAATGCCTGTAAGTTTCATAAACTCATTTGTGTTGATGTTCTTGGTGAACTTCCGTTTGGACATATGTTTTGCAGTTAGCATGGTGAGCCTCACTAGATTGGTTCCTAGAATCTTCTGATATCTTCAGGGTACAATCCCTCATGGATTGAGATACACTGTTGAAATATGCAACCACAATATTATGCTGATTGGGCAGGCAATGTGGAGGTTCACTAGAGCACTTCTTACTACTAGTTCTCCTTGGGATCTGCTTTGATATCCTAGATGAGCAGGAAGCAAAAGTCAGTGGATTTGAGCACCACCGAGGCAGAGTATATTGCTACTAGCATGGCCACATGTGAGGCAGTCTGGTTATGAAAGCTCTTTAGTGAGATATTTGGATTTACATTCGATACCTCTATGATCTTGTGTGATAACCAGAGTGGGATTCGTTTATCAGAGAATCTCATATTTCATGATCGCTCCAAGCATATCGATATCAAGTACCACTATATTCAAGATATGGTGCAGCGGGGAGCTATAAGGCTCCAACATATCGATACAAATGAACATCTCACTGACATTTCCACAAAGCACCTAGGAAAGGTCGAATTCCTAACTTTCTGAGAATGACTTGGTGTCATTCTGAGATCCTTTAATGAGGGCCAAGCATGATGTACTGAGCTCTGGGAGCTCCACAGGGGTGTGGGGTACTTCTTGGAGTGACATATGATAACAGGGTGACTGACCATCCCCTAGTGGTGTACATGTACAGGGTAAAAGAATCAAAACTTTCCCTGTGACACCTTGTGGCGACTATGTAGCAAGACATTTAGTTCTCCTGTGAGGTATGGATGATGTGTTCTCCATGAAAACTATGTAGCAGGATGATTAGATCTCCTGTGAGGTCTGGATGATGTGTTCTCCATGACGATTGTGTAGCAGGATGATTAGTTATCCTATGAGGCCTAGATGATGTGTTCTTCATGGTGATTGTGGAATAGGATGATTTGCTCTCCTATGGGCTAGGATGATTAGTTCTCTGTGGCATCCACTAGACAGGATGATTTTCTCTCCCATGGAAAAGATGATTAATTCTCTTGTCGAGGCATCCTACCCATGTAGTCTGGCACTCATGGGAAGTACCTCTCATCTGATCAATGAGCAGGGAAATGAGGATAGGGACCCTAGTAGTACCGATGGAGGCATTGTTGTATCTATTGTACTCCCTATTCTAGGATTCCCTTCATTGATCTGGGATCAATGATACTGGTCTGGGACTAGTTGTAGGAGTCATACCCACTATGACACTGACTTCGGGTTAGTTGAGACTAGTCTGGGACCAATGGTACATACTCTGAGACTAACTTTGAGTCAGTGGAGGACTGGTCTGGGACTAGTTGTAGGAATTTTACCCACTATGACGCTGACTTCGGGTCAGTTGAGACTGGTGTGGGACTAGTGGTACATACTTTGAGACAGACTTCGGGTCAGTGGAGGACTAGTCTGGGACCAGTAGTAGGAGTGGTACCCACTATGATGCTAACTTTGGGTCAGTTGAGACTGGTCCAGGACCAGTGGTATGCACTCTGAGACTGACTTCGGGTTAGTGGAGAATGGGATGAGACATTCTTGATCAATTCTTCTTCTTCATGGTTCAGTATAGCTGAGCAGAGTAGAGCAAAGCCAACAGAGCTGAGCAAAGTAGAGCAAAGCCAACAGAGTTGAGCAGAGCTGAGAAAAGCCAATAGAGCTGAGTAGAGCTGAGCATAGCAGACCAGAGCCAATAGAGCTTAGCATAGTAGAGTAGAGCAAAAAGAGCTAAGTAGAGCTCAGCAGCAAAGTAGAGCCAGCAGAGCTTAGCAGAGCTGAGAAGATCCAGCAAAGTTGAGCAGAGCTGAGTAGAGCTGAGCAGAGCTGACCAAAATAGTGCAGGGCACTAATGAAAGAGATAGTATAGTTAGACATATGGATCAATAGATGGAGTTCTCCCTAGTTGAGAGGGAGTGTTAAAATTGGAAACTAGGGCCAAACTCCATGTGGGTCATCTTATTTATGGCAGCTGATATTTTTATTGGATCCCTCTCATTGAGAGGTGTAGGATTGATCTAAAAATCATCCAATTCCGATAAGTATTCATGGAGTTATGAAATTATTTGTATTATAAGACATATTATCAAGCCGGCCATCATCCTATGTAGGCTCAGAAGCCCAATAATCATGTCTATCCATAATCTATGTTTTAGTATAAATATAAAGGACTTGAAATCATTTGAAATACACAATCCTCTTCATGTGTGATCTCCTCTCCACATCTTGGGTTTTTGGAGAAGGAAAATCACATAGAGGATGCATTGGCATATGTACAAATTATGCCCTAGATTTAAAATGCAGGAGCAATGGTCATAAAGAAGTCTATACGCAGCAAGGGGAAGGGTCTATCCACAGCCTCTGAGAAGTTTGTCCATAACCTCCATATGAAGCCACAGTAATGGTAACGGAGACACAATAAGTAATAAAGGTCGTAGTGAAGCCCTAGCTACAGTGGCTGTAGTGAGGAAGACACCTAGCTATTGTAGCCACAGTGAGAAAGACATAGTTGATTTCATACGCAATCATGGTGACATTTAATATGCTGCTCATGTGATACCTTTATACGTTGTATATGCTATCATAACTGCAATCAAGAATAGATTTGGCATAATTGTGATACGTAGTATCAATGATGAACAATCTCGGCCTAGATGGAAGATAAGATCACAACTCGTTGGATCTACTTCATAAGCAATCAATGTATATGTGATACATTGACCTTTGAACCCTTACTGTTCTCCCTGTCTTGGATTAATGGAGATCACAATGATCCTTAAGATACAATCTCTATCCCGATATATATATTTTGGAAATTGCTAGAAGTATGGGATGAAGGTTTCAAGCAATGTCAGCGCTTCTATAGTAATGATAGTGATAGCATAATGGAAGAAGTTGTGACTTGTTGTAAGATTATGATCATGTTGAAAATGCAGAGATCACCTCTGTGGTAATTTCAAGGGACTGTCTTAGTGCAGCAATACTGAAGATATCAGTGATGTAGTAGTATAATAGTGATGATGGATGTTGTAGGTTGAGTATAGCATAATAGTCATTGAGTGATGATCAGCAATATTGGATGCAAATCCATGAAAAAGAGCAAGTCAATAATTGGAGAAGCTCAGTGACATGAGAAGCAACATAATGTGCAAGGTACTGCATGGTGCTACACGATAAGGTGCAACAAATAGATGAGATGCAACACTATGATAGGTGAACACGTCACCTAAGAGAATCAGTTGAAGCAATATGTCTTCAACTGATCTCATGCTGATATCAAAATTCAAAGTGTTGACTTCTATTGTAATTGTACTATCTCTCTCACTTTCTCTGTTGAACTTTGAAGAACATAAAAGAAGAACTGATCAACGATTTCCCCACATTGGGGTTTGTCCCTGGAAAGCGCCACATGTTGTGTCCTCTTGTCTTGGCTTGTCTTCTGCAATTTATATTTATGTTCTATCTGTAGTTTACTTTATGCTAATGTGATTGATAATCTGAAAAAGAAATTGAAATAAATTGCTCTGGCATAGAACATACCCAAAATTAACATGGGTGTAGTTGTGACGTTTTGTAGACATTTGGCCTTTGTTGGGCCATTGTACTATAGCCCTATCTTGATGACATTGCCCTCCATTTTTTACTTTTGGCTTTCGATTTGATTACTTTTGGTGTGTTTCTTTGATTGGGCTTTGTTTTCCTAGTTGTGACTCTTTTTTAGTGCTTTGAATTCTTTCTTGGGAGTTTCTTTTCCTTTGGTTTCTTTTCAATTTCTTTTTCCTTGTTGGCTTGTGTTGGGTCATTAATTCACAAAAATTGTGATAATTTGTATTTAAGAAGATTTAGTAAAGAGTTGTATGATAATAGCCATTGGTGTGTTAGAAGTCTCTTACCCTCTTATAGTTAGCATTCATCAAATTGAAAATCGAAAAAGTGCATATGCATGAATTAGGATGTCTAACTAAGAGTCATTCACACCATCTATGTTTCATGCCACATCCAACTTGTGTAAACAACAACCACTAAAATCAACACGATAATAAAATTAACTAGATTTATCTTTTACTTTCGTTGGTCGTACAACAACAATAACATAGGCTACAGTCTTTGAGATAGGGGTGTGAGTTACCTGCTCCATGACTTCAAAATCAAATTAGTAGCTTGTGGTAGGGAGTTAAATCCATTTGTGGTAGTGAAGTCTGGGAAGCCCTTCTCACAAGAGAGTTAAGCATGAGGTCACACTTGGGCTAGGCAAATTGACACAAGCCATTTTGCTTCATTTCGGGTGGCACGATATAGCGGAATCTGCATAGATATAAATGGTGTCATTATCACTTGGGGACCACTTGGGAGGTAACTATCAAGGGGGTTTCGGTCTTATCTCCTTTTGGGATTAATTTTACTGACCTTGCATGTGGATTTGTCCTGCGACTGCCCCCCCAGGTCATGGTATTGTGCGTGGTGGCCATAGTGGCCTATATTCTTAGGGCTCATACATAGGTGCAGGGTCCAGTTCTTCTTCTCCATACTTGGGACAGGTATTAGTCACTCTCTTAGTCCTCTCAGAGGGTGCCCCATGACTAATAAGGGAGCTTGCACTGAGTTTGTAGATAAAAGGGTTGGGAAGCATGCCATTGGTATAATTTGGTTTCTATCAAAACTTTAGCAAACAATTCTATTGCTCCTACCAACCCACCATTGATCGATCCATTGGGATGTGAGCTATTGAGGTTGAACCCTAATGGTTCAACACCGGCCTACACTTACATGTCTTTGTGTGTACTTTACCCTATGGGGGAGTTTGATATTTCCTTACCTTCTACATCAGTAGTATCAACTGCGATGACATCATTTCCACCTCTTAGCGTGGCTATACCTACTCCTTCATCCACACCTCTTACTTCTTCTTGGGACATTCCACCTATTTCTTCTATGACTCCTGCAAATTTCTCAGACATTTCCATGCCCAAACCATCTCATATGCTGACCATGGCACCTCAGCCTAGTCAGCCAATAGGTGCAGGAATATTTACATTACATTTTTCCCAAACAACTATTCTTGCCCCTCAGTTAGGCATGGTTACTTATAGTAATATGTGGGGAGGACCACCAGTTGTTCATGGTCAGCCTGGGGGAAACACTACTTCTATTATGTCACAAGTCTGGTACAGTTCACATTATGGAGGGGCGTTTCCTACCAATACTTTTACTCGAGGGTCTAGTTTAACTGAGGCCAACCTTGCTACTAGTACAATTTCTCACATGGGTTATCCTCCTTATGTTAGTCCTACTGTGTAGAGTGTTCCTTCGTCTATCCTTAGGTACAACCCCATCAATAGCCATGATTTTGGGGGTCCTTTTCTCCCTAGAAGGTATTACCCTAGGGGGAAACATCCATTTATTAGTCATACTAGTCCACAATAGTCCTATGTCAGGGTGAACCCTTTTCTTCACGAGCAAGTGCATCAATCCACTCCTTATATGGGGGGACCACATGGTTGGTCAGGGGACTCCACCTATGACCCATTTAGTTGGCTTTAATACCCTTTTTATCTTCTCTTGATTTACAAGATTTGGCTAAACTGACTAATGACCCCATTCGTCATGATCCTTGGTGGCCACGCATACCTGTCAAATTACCATATGATATTCCCAAGTTTGAAGGAAATCTTGGGAAGAATCCATCCACACATATTAGCACTTATTATTGTGGTGCTTGTTTAATTCTTTTATGGAAGAGTTTGTTAAACATAGTTTATTCCAACATACATTGACTGGGGATGCTGCAAAGTGGTACATCAAGTTAGATATTGCATCCTACTGTGACTTTTCCTCCCTAGCTCAAACATTTTTGACACACTTTTAGTTTCCCACTCGGTATGATATCGACTCTGACCTCTTTTCTAATTTCAAGCAAGATGATGCCACGGTAATCTCTAATCATATTCATGAGTGGAATCATCGCAAGAAATTATAAGAACCAAGTTAATTGATGAGATATTATGTAAATGGTTCATTCGATCCCTCTGAACTAAAATTGCCAAGGACGTGTCTACGTTTCAAGCCATTTCCAAGGAACAAGCTATTTTTACTACCCAACAGTTGGATCTTATCTATTCATAGTTGGGCATGCTTTATCAAGTGTTTTCTGATGCCCCTAGGCTTTCGTTGACCCTCCCAAACATGTTCCTGGCCCACACATTGCTGGTGTGATCGAGCTTGTTTCTGATTCCATGAGCCAACTTGCTACCTAACTTGGGAAATTCATTGTTACAGCTCAAGCCCCAGTAAGTGCATCTATCTCTTCTAAACCACCCCCTCTTGAGCCAACCATCGATGTTATCGTGTTGAATTCCACTCAACTGAAGAAAAACCAACAAATCAATGGTAACAATAATAATAAGAGAAATAAACAAAGGAGTAAAAATTGTTGGGAGTCGCAACCTAACCCTTAGAGTTAGGGAGGGGGCACTAGTGAAAATCGTCGTAAAATCAAGTTTCCCTGTAAAATTTGTCAAGGTGACCATCTTACTCATGAATTCTCTCACATGGATGAGGTCCATAGGCTTATTTCACCACCGTCTACTAAACATATTGCCATTTTGACTCATCCATTCCCTGTACAACCCCAACAAAAGATGGTTTCTCAACCCTCTCGACCTCCGCAAGGGGGCAACAAGGGGCCATCTTCTCGAAATGCTTTTGTCTTCATGTGCAAGGAAGATGTTAATGTGACCATGAGAGCCAAGTCTTATGATGTTGCTAAGTCGAATCCCCATCTAAGGACTCATCAACTCCACTACCCTCTATTGGACCTGTCACAATGGATAAGCATGTGGAACTAGTTTATCGCCCTCCCAAGGGTGTTCTCCAGAAGACGACACACAATACTTTTTCCAGGTTTGGTTAACTCTACAATATTATTGAATATTTTGCCTAGGCTCCTCATGCCATGTCTACTTTGGAGGTCTTGAAAATTTCTCCTCAGTAACACGAAACCTTGTTGGCTTCCATTGGTGGAGATGATCCATCTGACTCCAATCTCATCACTTTTAATGCTGACAAAATCGCTCCTGGCATTTCCCAACAGATTTGATTCTAGATCATTGTGCATATTTCCCATAGGAATATTCATCACACTTTGGTGGATGAGGGCTCTTCCACATGGGTTATGTTTGTATCCCGGTGGAAGGCTCTTGGCTCTCCGGTGCTTGCCACATCCAACATGACTCTCCAATCTTTTGATGCACATAACTTTGTCACAAAGGGAATTCTTCCAAATTTTACATTTTCCTTGCTTTCCTCATGAAGGTAAGGTGGTCTTATTGATCAACTTGACTTCTGCATGCCATCCTCTCATCTTTCCACTCTTAGAAATTTTGTACCACTCATGGAAGATCACCCAAATCAACTACAGAGTATTCAATGGTGTGGGGTTGTTCAAAACCTCATCTCTTATGGGAGTTTTTCCTCTACTCCCTCTGCCCAACACTCCTTCTACTTCTACCAGAACTCCTATGGACCCCATAGACTTGCGGACCCCATAGACCTATTGATCGTTGGGTGGTCTCATCTAATTCTATGGAAGTTGATCAAGCTAGTGAGCACACTTTTCCACTTTCTATTGAAGACATTTCCTCTCTGGGAGTCCTGCGAGTACCTCCTAATGCCAGTGAAAAACTCCATCCCAATATGGAATATGACTAGGTTCCTCTTCCCACATGGACCCTATTCCACATGAATCTATCGATGATAGACCCCCTCAGCTAATCAACTTTGAGGTCATGGATCTACCTAACCTAGGGAGATTATGCCTCTTCATGCATCTATCCTTCCTGAATTGGAAAGGTTAGAGATTGGTAACAGAAATATTGAATCTTCCCAAGGGCATCTCTTTGACCTTCCTTTGAAGTGCCACTCATGGACCAATTCAAGCCTTGGGATACTACTATAGAACTTGGAAATAAATGGCCCACTTCATTTCCACCTGTCAACAAGTGCCTTGTACCTCCATTATGTCTTGATTCTCCCTTATGATCTCAAGTTGATTTTGAGAGTGTGATTATGTTAGACATTCCTTGGCATGGTCAACATTTTGAGATTGGGTAGTTTGACTTCCTTTGGCATGGCCCCACATTGGTGAGCCATATGGTCCCCTTACTCTCCATGAGTTTGTGTATCCTAACCCTTGTCCTGTGCCTAGCTTTGGGCACACTTTAGCGTGACCTATTGGACTATGTTGCACGTGTACATATTATGCATTGGAGAGTGATCCTTTATCGCTTTTCTAGTTTGATGTGTGATGTGAGTAGTTTTCATGCCTTAGTTCTTCCAAAAACCCATATATATATATATATATGGTCCTATTTTTACCTCATCCATGTTTATTTTCTTCATTACATTATTTAACCATGGGTCTAGCCCTTCTAGATGGTTTTTGCAGTACATGGTGGTATTTTCATTGCGACATCCATGGACCTTAGGCATGTTTCTCTTGAACTTTCCATGTAGGTGTAGGTCATATATAACCCTCACTGATGCATTCTTGACTGTCAATGCCATATTTTTTCCTTAGGTCCGACTGATACAGATCCATTTGGTCACATCAACCCCAACCTACAGATCAGTACTATTGGGGCCCATCAAACCATAATTCAGTTGTTACATGCCCTAAAGAAGTCAATCATTAGAATGCCTAGCTTCCTAATAAGTTCCATGACCAAAATCATTCATAAACTACCTCTAAGAAGATCAGTGCAAGTAGGCCTCCATTAGGCTGCATTGCAATGCAAACCATACACTAATAGGGTGCTATGCAGTGCACTTTGCCCCTGTTTGGCCTGCATTGGGTGAGTTTGAGTGAATTTCCATGAGGGTTTGAAAGATTCCTTATCCATTGGATGCCTCAAGAAATTTCTCAAGGCTATATACTCCTTTGACCTTGTTTTTGGATGAGGAAGGGAGTTAATGAACATAAATCCCTTATCCCTTCCTCCATGGAACTAAATCCTAAGTTTGGGAGGGTATTCATTATCACCATTTATGGCATAACTTCCTTCATTCACTTATAAAACGACCACTCATCTAAGTTTTCAGGGACTGGAAATTATTGAACTATAAGGAGATGTTCTTAGTATGATACTTGAGTTGATTTCAAGTATTGTAATGATGTCAAAATGTATTTCTTGTTATGGGGAGAGGATGGGATTGAACTAGAGGAGTGATGCTGAATCGAGCAATGGGTTGTAACTCTTCCTTTTACTAATAAAGTGTTCAAATCTTTTTTCATATGATTGTGTTATTCATTTATGCTTTCATATGTGTATCATGTACTTGATTCCATGCTATGTTTAATCAATAGATTATTATCATATTCTTTGACCGATTTTTGTCTTCTGTCTGTGTGCAGGTACTCTTCAAGTGGATTAAATACAAAGAGGAGTGATAGAATTGATCAAGGGAGATAAGGAGTAAGTGAAAGCTACAGGTAGGCCTATTTACCTCTTATTTAATCTATTGGTTATAGAAAAAGTAGAGAATGCTTTGTAATGTTGTTCTAGACTTAGCTACTAGTCTACAGGTTTAAGTGTTTATCTGTAGACACTAAAACTTCCCAAATCACCAACCCCGTGAAGTTGTGACTTTAACCACTTTCCGTTATGCACGTCGTCTCTTGGCGATAGAGCTTACCTTCTAGTGGATACCCTAGTTAGCACCTTTTTGTTGAGTTGATGTCCATGTAGTCATTTTTTACTCCTTTTTGGAATCCATTCTTCTAACCCTCCATGACCTAGAATCTGAGCCTCATTTCCTATTCTTCATCTCATTTCTAGCTTTACCCTAGGAGGATTCCACCATTTTTCTACCTTTTGATTGCCATATTTTATTGGCCTACTTTTGCACAATGAGCCTTGGTTTCTCTCTTCCATCATCGTCATCTTCTTGGCATATGACCCACTTTCACTTTGCGTTTACCCTTTCTTGGAGGAACTACTGTGATGAGTGGTCCTATTAGCCAGCCTTTTGTCCTCATTAAGTCATGAGTAGTTCCAACATTACCATAAACCATTAATAACCCCTATACCACTCATTCCTCCAAGAGGAGATTTCTTTAAGCTCTTTTTAGACTCCTTAATTTAGAAAATATTTTCAAGTGAAGTTGTTTATTTCACACTCATTAAAGTACCTGAAGTGTTGTCTATCCAGTATAAGTTTAACCCTTCTCCGAACTAGGATAGCCTAATTATGAAAAAGGAATACCCTAGTCTACTCTGGCTAGGAGTTTCCCCCTTGTATACTTTTATCTCTTTTTCAGGCTTGGGGGACAACTTTACGAAAAGGAACTTATAAAAAAAAAAAGGGAGGGAACATCTTTTTCCATTAGTCATCAAAATGACAGTGTTAGTTGCATCACCCTTGAACATGGCACCTGTCCATTTCATTATCTCATAGTTTGGTTTTAGCTTGCCTAGGAGCCGTACCATCCATATGAGTCTCTTTACTCCTCTGGTTGGTTACACTTCTAGTCATATGGAGCATGCTTTGATTCCTCTTGCATCGTTGCATGATCTCATGGTGCTCATTACTCATGCTCCCAAGTCACTCTTGTGTCATTTCGCTATGTGTTCCAGGGAAGTCTTAGCCTTTGTCAGCCATCTGCAGTAGCCTATTGTCATTTTTAAGTCATTCATCCTTGTTTCAGTTGTACTTCACCGCTTCATGACTTCATCCATTGATCACATCATCTTGGTTTATTCCTTTTCAATTGATGGGGTATATGCTAAGGTCCACCTTCAATGGATCTTCTCCTGTTGACTTCAACTCATTATTTAGGAGATTGATATAGGAACTGGTAGTACCTTGGAGCTTGCATAAGTCAGTGGCATGCTTCCTTGTGATTAAATTTTGGTTTACATAATTGGCTCCTAATTGATCGAATTCACTAGTGCTCGACAACAACTCCTCTATTCACACTTAGTGGACTATACTAGGCACCTTGGGGTGCATTTTCATTATTGGTGGATACTCTCGCATCTGTTACTAGTTGACCTCATTAGATGGTAATTAGGCAATTTCTACCATGTTCGACATCAGCTCATCTATTCACATAGTGTAGATGCATACCATCAGGTTTATGTCAAAGAACCTGGGTTAGGGACGTCTCACTCTTATATGGCATCCTTCCTAGGTTGTGTTGGAGTTATGTATCATTGATGTACTTTGAGGGCTATCTTGAGACACTTCTTTTCCTGTCATGTGTCCATAGTCCTATTGATGTATACTGTGACATAGATGAAGATCCACAATTGTCTTTATTATTGGTTATGCTCTATCTGTGGAGTCACTTGGATCCACTATGTATGTCTTCGTGGACATGTTCTAGCATTTCATGTCATGGATCCAGAGTGTACTTTATGGTGGCCATGTTCAGTATTTATTTTTCACCGAGCAGGGGCATGCCCACCTCGGGGATGTTATCAACATATTTGAGACTTCAACACTTGAGTTCCTCCAATCTAGCTTGATAGTCTTGGCTGCTTGCTCCCATTTTGAGCATTGAGTATTATTGTAATGCATTTCAGCCATCAATTTCTCTTCTGAACTCATGCATTAGGGGGCATCTATAACCCTATTTGACACTCCATTTTAGTGAGAGAAACCCATTATCAACTGACATCAATTTTTTGTCTAAAATGCATCGCTTTTCACCATTTCTTTTACTTATGTGAGATTTATCCCTTGATAAAAGGGTGAAATTACATATATTCAGGAATTTATCATGATTATTTTTCTGAAATACTATAATTATGAGATAATAATTATTTCATTATTGAGATAATTGAGAGAAAAACTCATCATTGTGAAAAAGGTTTGTAGAGTTTGTCATTCCCAAGGCAATCAACTTGACCTACTTGTGTATGAGTTGGCTAGGGGTCCATTATTATAGAAGTTTCCTAACTTCTCAAGGCCCTAGGTGTCTAGATACATTATCCTAGGGGATAGAATGAACCTATGTAATCTCACCAAGAGGAAAGGGGCAGGGGAGCGTATCCAAAATATAGCATAAGAGCTCTGCTGTCTTGGGAGAGCATACCATATTGCAAGTTGGAGGAGAGGATATTATTTGTTGAAGGTATACATTTGATGTACTTTCATTTACATAGTTAATAAAAATCTATGTTCCCTTCCTTACATGAATTTTTGTTCAGTATGTTATATGATCATATCTATTACTTTAGATCTGACGATCTTCTAAGGAAAGTCAACTGTTGTCCTTGTTTAGTTGTATTTGTGCACAAGGGATAGAGATCTGGTGCAGATGTGTTGGATTGCTTGAGTGGAACACAATATCAACATAGAACTCAAAGCCCTTCCCTGACATGCGAGGATTCCAAGTGTGATGTCTTATCTTTATAGCATGGATCCAACTGCTTACTGCATGCATGACCATCTGGATTAGGGATCATTATTAGATTGTATTAGACATTATATTTTGTTGCCTGGTGATCTCAATTGGGCATGATATCACAAAGCAATAACTCCTTACATCATTAAATGCAACACCTTACACATGCTTATAACACAACTTTTAAACTAGCCTTCCATAAATATCTAAAATCCATTAGTAATATGATTTATTCCCCATAATATCTAAAATATTCTTAAATGTTGAGATTTAAAATAATTCCAAAGAAATAACCAATCTTCCATAACAGTGTAGGTTAACATGTATGAGTTCTTTATGGCCAACACTTTAATCCCTATCTAATAAAATTAGATACAATTTATTAATTAACATTGTAAATTATATATCCTCCCCAAAACATTTAAAGGGTCATTTAAATAATATTCAAAACATTATTTATATTATTATTATTACTATTTTGGTGAGTTGTATTTCTTTTTAAAACGGAATTTTATAAGGCAATTTAAAATAATCATTTTAGACTTATAGATAATAGATACATGAATGTTGTAGATTTGTATGAGTTCCGAGTTATTGTTCTAAAAGTTGTTTTCCTATGTGTGTGAGTTGTAGTTGAATCAAATTTTTTATTGTCTAGGTTGTTATTTTTATCATGTCTAATGATCCCACCATTATACAATGTGACACATTGTCATGTATTTGTGTTCGAGCAGACTCGGGTCTGAATTAATATAAGTCTCATTTTATCAATTCTATGTCATCATTATTTGTTTTAATTGGTATCAGAGCTAGAGAGTCAAGATCCAAGAGGCTTAACCCCAAATTTGTGTTGGGAGTGTGATCTATATTGTTGATCAGTCTTAGTGAGAGCAGATTCGATCTGCTTTGTGGTGAAGTGTGAGTTGATCAACATTGTTGTGAGTGTGCTCACTTCTCCAAGCAGCAACATTGGTAAGGGAATACCGATTTGTGAGAATAAACGCCAAGGCTAAGATATTTTTTGTTTGCTAGTGTGAAATCCATTGAACTAACTTGTGATCCTTATTTCAAGACCACTAATTTCTTGTTTTGTTTCATGCTAATTTGGGAGAATAATTGATCTGTATTAGATCATTACATTTTTTTCATATATCTCGATGTATTTGGAGTGGAAAAAGTGGAGGAATCAACTCACGGGACCTTTTTTTCCAACAAGTACTAGTTTAGCAAAATGGGGTTTGAAACCTTTCGGGAATTTTAAGGCATCACTAGGCCACTAGGAGGAAGAGGCATTCAATTCTTTTGAGAGAATTTTGTTCCATAACATAGAAATGATAGTCAAGAGAGATAGGAGGTAGAGCACATAGAGAGGATCTATGCATTGTAGCATCGCATGGGCTACAAGCACTACTTCTTTGTACTTGTAGCCATATTTATAGATAGAGAAAGGGAGTGAAGCGGGCTCACCTTGTAGCTATATTTTCTCTCGAAAGGGTTCCCAAGAGAGAATATCTTGTGTCTTATTTGTGTGTGTGTGTGTGATTCTTTTTGCGCTGTCTACCTTTTTGCATAATTTCCATTTTCATGCATGCACTAATTACAATTTCCCCCCAAGGAGAAATTGTATTTTTCATTAATGAGTTGAAAATTACATGTTGTAGATACTAGAAGCATATGCTATAAGTGTGGGAATTACATTGTCTGTGTTGAGCTATCAAAAATAATACTATCCCAAGTTGGGAGACTATTAATAACATATGATATGTTTCTCGAATAAATGTGAACATAAATATATAGTGGAAAATTTTAAATACATCATATGTCATGTTAAATCAAACAATCAGGGCCTGTTGGCCCCATTCTACTGCTTATCCTCATATGGTCGATGATAATATCTATAGAAGTTCTATTTAGCCTGCTCCTGGATCATCCTGAGCCCCCGTGGCTGGTGAGTGGCCTCCCTGGATAGTCTATCAGAAACTTGATTATGTTCCTTGTAGATATGATGACAAGAGATATAATCAAATTATGTTTTTAGTAGCATAGTCTCATCCACTATATTCCAAAGTGTGTGTACATGTCATGAAAAATGTTGGTTAAATCATTTAACGATAATTTTGCAGTCACCAAAAATATGAATGTGTCGGCATCCCTTCTCAAGTGCAAAATATAATAAATGATGGAGTGTAATGAGTTTAAAAAAAATATTTGTCCCATCCCCCACCACAACCATGTAGTTTTGATGAACCATCAAAATATGCCCATGGATAATTTATGTCAATAATCTCAACAGATATATTACGAACTTTGTGGGGATGGTCTTCCTCCGGGATGCTATGATAAATAGAGATGAGGTGTTTTGTGGCATGAGGACAACGAAGTATGATACCAGGGAAAATGGGATTATTTATTTGAAGCCAAATACTCCAGCAAATCAATATGGGAAGGTTTTGAATCCTAGGTGTGTGTGTTGCCAACCACGACAATTGTCATTCTTCCAAAATATTTTCACCTTGCATCCATATTGAAGTTGCATATTTGTGAGTACCTCATGCCAAAATGCAGTAGTAATAGGACATGTAAGAAATAGATGATCATTAGATTCTGATGCATGTTTGTAGAGTATACACCTGGTTGGTCCATGATAAGTTTTCTTTTGTAGATTATCCCTTCTGGGTGCTTTGTTGGGAAGAATGTAGCACATAAATATCTTAGCTCTAGGTGGCGCCTTCAATTTCCAGAGTACATTCCACCACTAATTAGATACAGGGGTTTATGACCAGAGTAAATAAAGAGGTAACCATGATTTGGGGAGTATTTACCATTCTGTGAGTGTGCCCAATATAGCTCATCCTTCCCCTCAGCGATCTAGACATGAGATTCAATAAGAGGATTAATATAAGATTACCA
>APFE031457440.1:24011-42423 GCA_000404065.3 Pinus taeda | reverse complement strand
TATATAAAATTGATATTAAAATATATTAATTTTTTCCCCTAGGAAAAAGTCGTAATTTCTATTAGAGATTAAGAAATTACATTTTGTATATGCCGAAGCATTCATGTATAGGCAGCTGGGCCTGTCGAGTTCATTAGTCTGTTGGACTAGATAGACAAAATAAAACACAAATTGTCTCCACGCAGGGAGCATTCAAAACTGTGTACTGTAAGTTAATAACCATGCTCTATGCAGAGAGCCATATATATGCTGTTGATATCAAAAAATATAGTTTTGTACTCCGATCATGACATAGGAAATATATACAAAAATAAACAGAAAAGTGTTGTCATGGGCTCTATTGCCCATCTCCCATATGGTCATCAAAAGGTCTGTGATAATGCTGGTAGAATTGACCGTCAATCTCCTCCTGAATCAGCCAGTGGTCTCCTTGTCTGTGCGCTGCCTCTTTGGAGAGTTGGTCTGCAATGGAGTTCTATTCCCTGTAGATGTGAAGACATACAAATGATTCAAAAGAAGCAGTTAGTCTTTTTTCTTCGTCTAGAATGTGTCTCAACGAAAATGCATGACATTGAGATGCATCATTCAGCCAATTGCAAACAATTTTAGAGTCTCCAAATAGCTGGAGATGTCTGCACTGTTTTTGGATGGCAAAGTGTATGATGTGTTTCGCCGTGCATCGTTCGGCAAAATTGTTTGTGCCTCTTCCTAAGTTTATTTGTAACTTATAGTAGTGCGTTTCGTTGAGATGTAGAATTTCTCCTCCACCGCATCCCACTTCTTGGGCTGAGTCGTCAAAGAAGGCCCATGGTTTAGATTTGTCGATATTCAACTGTTTAAGAATGCGAACAGGGGCAGAGGATTCCTCATCAGGTATTATATTATAATCTGCAATGGTATTGTGAAGTATAGTGGGCCAATGTGGGGCTTTTTGATTGAAGATCGCCTGGTTCCGGGCTATCCAAACAGCCCAGCAAGCGAGGAGCGGGATGTTGCAGGATTTCCTCGAGTGATTCCGGAACCAGTTTTCCCATGCATCTAGAATATTATTGCCCTGCCAATTTTTCAAATGCGGGATGTGATTGATGAGGGAATTCCAAAACTGTAGTGTAATGCTACAGTTCAGGAATAAGTGAACAGTGCTTTCTTCCTCTGCATGGCATAGGTGACAGTGAAAAGGTCTGTGGAAGGATCTCTTCATGAGATTAGTGCCCGTTGGAATTTTGTCAAATAAAATGTTCCACATAAGCAAACGAGTACGAGGAGCTGATTTGAGTTTCCATAAGGCTTTCCATGTGGGATGGATATTCAGAGGTCTGTAAAGCTCCATGAGTTTCAGATAACCCAGTTTCAGGGCATATGCTCCATGTTTAGCAAAGGCCCAAATGATTTCATCGGGTCCTTCAGTGAGCCTGATGTGGGCTTGTATGAGAGCATCCGTATAATCCATCCATTCAGCTTACCATTGAGCCGGAATCTCTAGAGTTTGTGCACTGAGCCAAGCCTATTGGAGGAAAGTAGAGTTTACAAGGTCTCCAATATGCATTATGTTGGTGATGCCCCTGTCATTAAGGTGCCTGATGAGGCCGTCTGATAGTCTGTGAGTGTTCCCACATCCGACCCACGGGTCCTGTCCTATTCACACTGCATTGCCCGCCTTTATGCGCCAAGTTAATCCTTCACGAAGCAGAGGTATGGTGTTGATAACCGCTTTCCATATAATGGATATATTATGAGTGCCATGATGAGAGCAAATCCAATCCAGCACGTTCAGGGGCTTGATATATTTCGCATATGCTACTCGCGTCCATAGTCCCTCTGAGGTGAGGAGTTGCCACCTGAGTTTTGCCGCCAGCGCCTTGGAGAAAAGGTAGAGTCTCTTAATACCCCAACCCCCCCATCATTTGGGTTTGGCGATGGTGTCCCACTTGACCCAAGCAAAAAGTCTTCCAAGCTATTGTCCTGTCCAAAGAAATCTACTTCATATATGTTGTAATATGTTTAAGATGCCTTTAGGAATCCACGTAAGGGTCATCCAATAAACCGGTGTGGCTTCAATCATAGCTTTGATTAGTATCAGTCTGCCAGCACGAGAGAGGTATCGATGGTACCATACCTGGAGTCTCTTTTCTACTTTGGCTATTAGCCATAACCAATCAGCTATTCTGTAGCCATTAGGTTTCAACCTGAAGCCAAGGTATTTTATGCCATCTACTAGAGTCAGGGAGTTGAATGGAAAGCATTGGGTAGCAAATGCTGTCTCATGAATAGAGCATCCAACTGTAGTGATCGAAGATTTTTGTTCATTGATTCTCATACCTGTGGCTCGCTGGAAGAGGAGCATGGAGTTTTGGAGGGTGGTGGTGTCACCGATACTACCATTTAAGAAGATCAAGATGTCATCAAAAAACAAGAGATGAGTAAGGTAGAAATTATCTGCAAGTTTTATGCCGGACAAAAGCTGTCTGTCACGAGCAGAAGAGATAACTCTACTTAATCCTTCCATGATAAGTAAAAATGGCAGAGGTGAAAGCGGACATCCCTGTCTGAGACCTCTTTCTGAAGTAAAGAAAGAGGTGGCTTCCCCATTTAGTAAAACACTATAGGATACATCAGTAATGCAGCTCATAGTCCATTTGATGAAGTTGTAGGGGAACCCCAGATGAGTAAGTAATAGCCGCAAATATAGCCAGTTCGTTCTGTCGAAAGCCTTGGAAAGGTCCACTTTAAGAATCATGCCTTTCTGCTTTTTGACCTGCAGTGTGTGTAGGAGCTCCTGGGCAGAGGCAATAGCCTCGTGGATCTGTCTGTGGTGAAGGAAAGCAAATTGTTCAGAGGAAATATGATGAGATAGAATGGGCTTGAGGCGGTTGGCTATGGTCTTAGCAATGATCTTGTAGAGGCAGTTACAGAGAGAGATGGGGCGGAAGTCATCGAAGGTGTTCGACGCATTAGATTTGGGAATGAGAGCAATGAAGGTCGATTTAATGGCAGAGGAAATTCTGCCTCTCCTTCTGCTATCCTCTACAATCTTCAGGAGGTCATTGCCTAGGATATCAAAGAAAGCGAGATAGAACTCAATGGTCCATCCATTAGGGCCAGGGCTTTTATCTTTTTTGAACCATTTTAAGGTAGCCTCCAATTCTGCCATGGTCACTTCCTTCAGGAGCTCCTCAGAATCTTCTTGTTCTATATATCTAGGAAAGAGTTCAGCCACCCTCATGATTTCTAATATATTGACATCTTCAGGAGCTTTGTAGATGCCTCGAAAGTGCTCAATGGCCAGCCTGGCCAGGTTCTTTCGTGAAGAAACCTAGTGCCCTTGTTCATTCTTTAACTCCCAAATAGTATTGATAATTTTCTGGCCATTAGCAAATTTATGATAAAATTTAGTATTGGCATCCCCTTCTAAGAGCCAAATGGCTCTGCTCCTAAGCCTCCAACTTTCCTCTCTTTCTTTCAGTATCTGTGAGCGTTTAGTAATGAGGGAGGTGTATTCATCCTTTCTTTCGGGGGAGGGGAAGGTCCCGGAGCATGACTCTTCAAACTCAGCTATAATCTTTTCAACCTCTTTTAATTTCTGATTATCCTGTATGCGTTTTTGATGTGCCCAGTTTTTAGTAATCTGTTTGAGTACAGTAAGCTCCCTGACAAAGCCTACCGAGATATCCTCGTCTTCCCTGATGGGGTTAGTCCGCCAGTAATTATGGACCAATTGAATGTAAGAGGGGTCTAGGAGCCAAGAGGCATTAAACTTGAAGGGACTTTTGATTTTGTGGGAGATGTCCTCTGCTTCTAGGAATATAGGCCGGTGATCTGATATGCCCCCCGATCCTACCCATTGACGAATTCGAGGAAGATTGTTATAAAGGGGTTCCTTGATTAGGAATCTGTCAAGTCTCCTGGCCAGACTTTGCACACCACTTCTATTATTAGACCATGTGTACTGAAGTCTAGCAGACGGTATATCCACCCATTTATGATCCTCTAGCAGGCTAGACATAGTATCTGTTAGTGAGTCGACCTGTGCTAGATGCCCCCATGACTTACTGAAGCCAAGGGAGAAATTTAGATCCCCTCCAAGAATAATGTTGTCTGCTTGAAATAGTTTAGATCCGAATAGGAGTCTCCAGAAGTTGGCACGATCAGCACACGGGCCATATACATTGATGATCCTGATATCCCTATCGACCAAATGCGATCTAATGCCTAGTCCTATGAAACCTCTGCCTCCAAAAAAATTACGAACTTTCGCTATTCTGTTGTTTACCCCAATGGCCAAACCGCCTAATCGACCGGATGCAACAAGTTCCTGGAAAGTCCAGTTGGGAAACCAGGCATTGAGGATTTTGGTGAGGGGTTCAGCCTGGCAGAGTGTTTCTTGAAGAAAGATGATGTCCAGCATAGATGATAGGAGAAGTCTCTTAAGCACTAGTTTTTTGGCTAAGCGAGCAAACCCTCGACAATTGAAGGAGAGTATCTTCATGGAGGGAGGGGAGAAAGGCCATCCTTTGCTCTAAGGGCCCCAATAATGGTTTGCTGTTGCCCAAGGGCAACTTCTTCATCAGCAGTGTGTCGAGCCCTGGTAATGCGAGAGGGTCTGCCTCGTGCGTTCTTGAGGGACAGGGGGACGTTAGCCATTTCAAAGCCAACAACATTCGAACCTCTGTCCTTAGTGCGCGGACGAAGAGAATAACGAGGGAAGGACTGTTGCGGGTGGCCAGTGAGGGGAGCGAGGGACGATATGATCCGCGGAGGAGGGGCCACCGGTGAGGGGTGTGGGAGGGAGCAAATGAGAGATGCGTGTGAGGGGAAATTTAGAGGGAGAGAAGTAGATGATATAGAAGATATAGGTGAAAAACCTATGACATTATGAGATTGAAAGCCCAACGACATGCATGAAATTGGAGATGTCGGAGAAGGTAAGGAATAAGACTTACCCGCTTGTTCCAGGCCCGCTTGTTCAGACGGTGGCTGCACGGATGCTGTCGATGTGGGAGGAGGTGCAGAGGAACCCATTGCAGGATCAACTTCTTCTGGACTTCCCCTATTATCCTCCCCGATCTGTGAGTGCTCATGTTCCCCATTGAGTTGATCAGATTGCGTCCTAGGAGGATTGACATGGGGTTGTTCAGCCCCTTCTTCCATATCAAGCGTCCTTGCTCTCCAGAGAAGGGGGCATTCCCTGTAAATGTGCCCTACTTTGTGGCACCTGCGGCAATGATATGGTATGCCTTCATAGTCAATAGGCGGCTTGCGCACAGAATCTCGCCACTAAATGGTGATGGTTTCGAGCAGTCCTCCCCTTGTGTCCAGGTTGATGAGAATCCTGGCATAGGCCATCATGCCCATCTACTGATAAGATCTATCGTGGTCCATATAGGTGCCAATGGCATTGCCAATTCTCTGAAATATATCTTCTGACCAGAAATGGAGTGGAAGCCCTGGAAGTCGAATCCATACTGGTCCGATGCCAATCTGTTCTGTCTCTGGGTCGAATAATGGAGTCCACCTCTTGAATAGTACCGGTGCATGATCAAAATGCCAGAAGGATGAAAGAACCCAATTGGTATGATCAGCACGAGCGAATCGCATCGCAAACCATCCCCGCACGAAAGTCTGCACGAAGGGGATTTTTGCCAAAGGATGTCCCCAGACCGCAGCAGCCCAGGTCTTCAAACGTGTTGCCGTGTAGTTACGTCCCCTGATGCGCCTGACCAGAACTCGATCGGCGAATTCCATGGCCTCACCTAGTCAGATGTCCTCTTCCAGTCTGAGAAAGACGTCGTCTTCCTTGGTCTTGAAGCACTTGTTTCTCCGTTTAGGGCTTCGAGCAGGGTGGGTGCTAGGGGGCCTGCCAGGGATATGGGCGCTGGAGATCGTCGGGTCCGGGTACAGTCGAGCTGAGGAGGGATCGTTGTTGCCTGTTACAGAGGGATGACCCGAGAGCGGAGGTACGGAAGTAAAGCAGCCGTAAGTGATTCTAATAGAGCCCGGAAAACCGGCAGAGGGGCAAGGATAAGGATGGCTTTGATGTGGATGGGGTAATGAGCCCGATGCCGGAGGATAGAGACTAGGGTTAGCGCTGAGGCAACTGGATACAAACCCTAGGGTTTCTGGAGAGTGATGGGGGGTGGAAAGAGCCGGCCATGTCGGTGGATCATCCGGGAGGACCACAGGGTTAGTCAGATGCTGATCGCCAAACGGAAATGGAGCAGGTTGATCGGAGATACCTGAGCTGTACAAACCCCCTGAAGTGGCAAATGGGGTGCGCCAGATGGATACCCCTTCCAAGGGGTTGGCTGAGTAGTCAACAACGTCAATGTCCTCCATTGCCAACTGCTCCTTGGATCTGTAGACACCTCGAAACGGAGAATAAACCGGAGAAAGTGACAGATGCAGATCTGTAACAGACCGCGCAAGTAGTTCCAAACCGTAGGTCGGCGGGTGTTACGGTTCGGTCTGCAGCCCTCCGTTAGAGCCCTCAGTGTTAAACGGCCATGTGCATGAGGGTAAGGTGCCGGTTAACAGAGGATTCGGGCGCGGACAGAAACCGTAAGCAGCTGCAGAAAGTGAAACCCTAACCTAATCCTTCGCGCGTCCTTGTTCGTCCGGGCTCCATCGCTCCGTTGATTTATATTCTTAATTTATATGAATATTCAAATATTTTATTTAAAACTCACATTAAAATATTTTGAAGTAATAAAAGATTAATAAATCTCCGTGGTACCTCAATATAAGAATTTTTTTACTTTCCATTTTTGCACTTCCTTATCTAAATATAAAGCTTTTATAAAATTATGTTATTTAAGCTCAAATATTTTATTTTTTACATATATTCAACTTTATGTTGATTTTAGAAGAAAATACATTTCTTTTATTAATATTTATAATTGAAATTATTTTAGATGTCAATTATCAATTTTATATTTTGTTTTAAAAAAATAAGACATTTCTTTAGAAGTTTGACACAAACTACATCTTCAACATATCTCATATATATCACCCAATCATGTAGGAATAGAAAATGGTAACTTCACACACAAGGAGTGCCTTAAATAAAACATCCAATAACCATATAAATTCAATATATCATATTTACTTTACAAATAAAAATAATAATATGTAATAATAATAATCCGTTCCTTAAATCACTTAAAAATAACAAAAAAAAATCAACTATAAATTATTGATGAATATTTAATATATATATATATATATAATATATATATTTCAATTTCAAATTCAAAGCAATCACAACTCACCATCCTAGTACCCTTTTCATAAACCGAATCAACTATAAATTAATATATAAATATATAATACTATATATTTAAATTTCAAAGCAATTAAGTCCACCATCGGAGTACACCTTTTCTTTCATAGTAAGGTATATGATTTGAATGATTATAATAAATAGTTATGATTTAAACGAGGATATTGTGTAGATTTATGATTTTGTAAGGGTTGACTATATATCCTCCTCCCTCGCAACAGCGTTCAAAGACCATATATGTCTATCTCTGACATTCTAATGTACTGAGCTGCTGTCTATCTCCTGTACTGATATTGAAACTTCCATGATCTGTACATAGAATCGAGGGAAATTTGTCGAATCCACCTTCCTCGGTTCTGCTACAGCGGCGACCATCGTCTCAGATCATCGTCTCATAATTTCAATACGATTTTGATTGGAGTAAATCGTGGAGGAAATAGCTCTTCACCTCTGGAATTACGGCGAGCAGTAAGGGAAAATTCCGTAGGTATGGAGTTTTTATTAAAAAATTTAAGTTTGAATTTAATTTAAAAGTGTTAGTACTAATATATATATATATATAATATATATATATATATAATATATATATATATATAATATATATATTTGTTTTATATTATTTACAATGAATTAATTCACTGGTTTTGAAATGCAGTTGTCTATAATGTGATTTTTTGAAAGTATTTTAGGTGGGTTTTTCGATCAAATTCCGGCAGCAAATTTATTGGAATCTCAAGTTTGATAGTTAGTTTTTGCACAATCAAAGTGTCCCAGGGGTTTTTCAGGGTGCTGAATCCAAATATGCAGTTAAAAAACCATTTTAACTGCAACAAAAACCTCAATTTAACTGCAACAAAAACCTCAATTTCTTCCGCTGGATTCTCTTCTGCTAGATTCCGTCACCAGAATCTTCAAAAAGTCTCATTATAGACAACTCCATTTGAAATAGGTTGATAAATAAATTTTGATGTGATTATTGCTGAAAATATGTTTCAAAAATTTGATATAAATCACAGAAGTTTTAATTAATAAAGTTCTAAATTTTTCTTTCTGGAATTTTGATATTTAAAATCTATTTGCAAAAATATCACTTAAAATATGTTGACATTAATTTCACCATTTTCAGATCTTTCACCATTAATTTGAGTGGAGTTAAATTTTAGTGTTTGGAATAAATTTACAAATAATGCACCCGTTTTGTATAATTAATTCACAGTAAGATGAATATAACCATTACATAAACCAAAAAAACCATAAAATCTCTCCTGTATCTTTTGTAAGGCTAATAAAATCGATGGATGTAGGGCAAGAATCCGTGTTCTGTATATCGAGGTTAATAGATTCAGGTCGGATTCTTTCTAAAATGATGCGCAGTACAATTTGAATGGCCCTTATTGTACGTGAACGTGACGTCCGCGATTGTGTCTCCATCTTCTGCGCTTAATTCCGTATCTGCGCTTGTTTTCAAAAACATGGTGTGGTCTTATCCATGAAAACTGCACTAGAGTTTTCAGAAACAGTGGCATCTGACATAGTGTATACAGGTAGGGTTTTCAGTAACAGTAGTATGTGACAGAGTGTTCGAAGAAAGTTCGAAGTGATTCCTTGACGTGAAAGGACAACAGAATATATACACACATATGTATATACACTCAAGGAATGAATCCTAATATTGAAAATGATGGATCGGAATTAACAGAATCGCAGTTTTGAACAGAACGGTCACCAAAATCCCACATATTTAGTGTTGTAACATACAAGATGTGAAATTCAAAAAATTCATGAAGTATTGTCAGTGTACGGAAATAAGCAGTACTACAAGAATTTGTTTGGTAAAATAGTTAAAATTCAAATGAGATACACCATGTATTGTATGCAGTAGTCTATAAAGCGACTTTTTGAAAGTTTTTCCCGCAGATTTTTCCGGTCAAAATCCGGCAGCAATTCATTGGAATCCCAAGTTTGATAGCTAGTTTCTGCACAATCAATGGCTCCCAGGGGTTTTCCAGGGGGCTGAATCCAAATATGCAGTTAAAAAACCATTTTAATTGCTAAAAATCAAGATTTAACCTCATTTCTTCCCGTCACCGGAATCTCCAAAAAGTCGCATTATAAGACAACTCCATTGTTAAAATAGTTAAAATTCAAATGAGATACACCATTTTAGGGTTGGTATCAAGGTTTTTTTATTTTTATTTATTATTTATTTTATCATTAAAATATTTAATTTGTAAATAATTTTTATTGATTATGATGGTGGTTAAAGTAACCAAACTTTGGTCTATCCGAACTAAAAAGACGAATTATTCGTTTGATTTAATATTTTATTCCTATACTCTGAAAAGCTTGTGGAGAAGCCTTCGGAGTTCACTATAATTTTGGGAAGGTCAGTATTGCAACAAAGATTATGACACTTAGATCTAATGTGGTTGTAATGGGGCACTCTAGGAGGAAGTGATTTTCATCCGCGATGTTCATATTCTCATATGCAAATACTTTCCATCCATGGTGTTTTAGAAATTGTCCAACTACCCCTTTCACTAAGCAGCTCATGAGACTTAGTTCTAATCTTGGCTATATTAATTTTCTTCCTTGAGCTAGTTAAAACCAAGAGATACTTTTGATCTTCTAGGGTTGGGTTGATGACCTCCTTATAATATCTTAATTTTCTTTCAGTTACTAACACTACAAAGAAAAATATCATAATTTATTAATATTGCATATTTAAAAATAATATTAATTTATTTTTCTCACACACATGGCATACTCTAATTAATATAGCAAATTGTTTTTTATTTAGAAAATCCATTGATACAAATTTAGGCCAGATTTTTGTTCTTTAAAATGCAATATTGAATGCATAAAAAGATTTAACACACTAAAACATCCTAGTTAGATTAAGTTTTATATATATATATATAAAAAAGAATTAATTGAATTGTATAGCTTTTTTTTTTAATAAACTTGGGGACTACCATCTAAATCATGCTCAATATATCACCTCTAGAAAGAGGGGACAATTGAATAGTAACTTTATATCAAGGAGTGACTTAACAATCTAAACCATATAGACAATTTTATCACATCTTTTAATTAAATAAAAAAATTAGAAAAACATATTTACTTTTAAAATAAATGTCAACCTTCTATCTTAACAACTACTAAAAATATGAGATATTTCATTAAAATTAAATCCATGTTCTTCACATTTAATAACTAATAATTAAATTAAAATTTTAAAAACCTTCTTTTAAAGAAACATACTACAAAAGAACTATGTTATTTCATAATTTATAATCTAACAAAATAAATTGATTAAATAGAAATTGCAAGCTCAATATTACTTTACAACTAATTTTCAAATTATATTAATTTTTATTAAAAATGATTAAATCACTATAATAAATTTAAAAAATTTCTATATTCTAATTTATAAATAAATTATATTTAAATAAAAATGTTTAAATAAAACTAGCTCCCTATTGGGATGTGGTACTTTGTCAAAGGCAACAAACTGGGATGTGATATGGGTTGTACAAAGGTCATAACAACTGTCCTCCCCCACATGCTCAAAGCAGGGGGTACAGTGTCCTTTAATATGAATGCATGGGCAATGGGTTGGAAAGGTGGTAGAGGAAGGAATAAGGAAGGTTTGCAAAGAAGGTTAAGGCATTCAATGTGCAGGGTAAGAGAGAGCAACGATGGAGACGGGAGGTGACTTAGAGCCGAGGAGGGTCAAAGGCAAGTAAGGAACCTTGGCTGCGAACAAGAAACAGACTCCTGGTATGTAATTTGGGGAATAGGGGATCATGGGGTTTCCATTCTTGGGGGTTTGGGTGCTAAAGGGAGAGGCACGATAAAGCTGAGGGCAGGGGGCTGGGATTTCAACCACAATAGAAAAACGTTGAGAAAATCCTGGGCAACTTGGTACTTGCATGGCATTAAGGGCATAGTTAGGGACCTTGGGTAGAATTCTAGACATAGGGGCAAGCAAAACCATGGCTAGAATCTGCTAGCCGAGGGTGCTAAAAAAGGGTATAAATGCAAGTGTTGAGCTAGGTTCTGGACGAGCCTGAGGGCTTGGTTCTAGATGCAGTGGGACAATCGGAAATTGAACCAAGCGAGGAGAAGGGGTACTATTAGGAGCCCCGGGAGACGAGTCAGAAACCTAATTCCCTTAGCCACCTGTGGGCTCTGGGCTACCTTAACTCTCATATGGTGAAGCATGGAAGAGAGGCACTATATGAGCAGCAAAGATGGGATGATGCACACGGGTTGACGGACCTAACTTTGTTTGACTGTACACAGGGCATCATTGCTCAAATTATGGCTCGAGTAGTGAGAGGGCATGATCGAGGAAGGAGAGGCCCTACCCATCAGGTAGATGAGGGGCCGAGCATGTTGGAAGCTTGCAGGGGTTGTAAGCCTGTCGAACACCTCATAGCCAAGGAAGTAGCAACATATTGAGATGAGACATATGTGGGAATTCAGAAGCCAATTGAAGACTGGGAAGCGGACATAAAGTAGGAAAGTGAACCAAAGGAAGAGATCGACAATTGGATGATGATGGTCCCAGATCCACAGAATACCCATGGTAGAATTACTTAGTTTAAACACACCCTTTACTTGTATTTCTTAATGAAAAGGACAAATCTATGTGGGGATGGCGATAACAGTGCAGGGCCTGCCAAGTTATAAAAAGACATGGAAAAAATACTCTTTCACTTGCAAAAACAAGACATCAGGATGGATGGATCGAATCGACCACCACATCCCTTGCATCCTAGAGTTGTATGAAATGTAGCCTCTATCTCCGATGAGCAGAAAGACTAGATTCCTCATGCTTAGTTTTTGTTTGTGCAGCTAGCTTTAAAGTTTCCTCTTGGATATGCTAGTTTCTACAGTTATGTAGTATTTGGACATGAGATTAAGACTTATCTAGCTTGGCCAGAAAGACTGAAGTAATTTTGTTTTTGGATGGCGTATAATAATCATCGGTGGCCAATAGACTTGATTTCCCCTAGAGGCAAGGGAGACTTGGTTTGCCTAATATATAATAGAAAATAGATGAATCTACCAAACTTAACAAAAAAAAATTAAATAAAACTAATTTCCAAAACAACGATCTCTTTATATAATAAAATGGTTCAAGTCAACTAAGTTAAATTCCATCGGATTAAAGCTTCAAAATCCCTGTATAATTATTATAATTCATAAATGTGTTATTAAAAACTTGTAACGTTATATATAATAAATCTTTTCTAATTTATTATATATATAATTTATTTCAATTAAGTTACCAATTTAAATAGGATAGGCTTGGCTACATAATTTGACTTTTATTAAATTTTAATGGAGATTATAAATTTAATTCATTTTGTGTATTACATTATTATAAGTTCTTTCCATACATTTATGAATTATAAATATTTTTAATTAATTTTCTTATTTAAATATTAGATTTAAAATTTTAAGTATGATCTCATTCTAAAAGCATACATTATAAAAATTATTACCAAAAATTATAATATAAAAAAATATGAATAATTTTATCTCGCAATTGAGCGGTGAACCACTACCTATTGAATTTGTAATCATTGATAAATTTATATAATGCTTTCTAAATAATCTACCACATGTAACAATAAATTGTTTTTGAAATTTTACTTTCTTTGTCTCTTATAGATATATATAATTTTTTATTTTTTTATTACAGTAATTTATTATTATAATTAAATTAATATTTATTTTTAAAATTTATATCAAAAATTAATTTTTTATTAAATAAATTTCTTTACGATGCAATAGCTTGTATGGTCGATTAATCTCTCATAATGCATGGAATTAGAAAACCTCAACTAAATTATAATGAACGACATTTTTGAACAAATGGGTAATGGTGTTCAATATGCAACTTGCTTTACATAATGGATACTTGCTAAAATTTAATCGAATATATCTTCTACCGGACACCAAATCCATACCTTCTCATATAATCATACAATTGTCAAGCTCAAGGTTTACCAATGCATATTGTGAGCAATGGTGTCCCATACCTTTTCATATAATCATACAACTGTGAAGCTCAAGGTTTACCCATGCAAATTGAGAGCAATGATAGATAATGGAAAGTTCGTCCCTCATTTCTATGAAGTGCTTCGTGTAGTAGGCCATCTTCGGACGTAATCCACTTTGAGGGTCTGTTGGCCTTTTTCTCACTGCTTTAGCTCTTGCTTGCGTTGCTTTTCCTCATTCTGTCTCGCTTTAAACCTTCTATCTGGTTTTCACCCTTGACTTCCTAGCCTGGAGGAGCTACTAGCCCTTTCTGGTCCTTTCTCGTTACTTTTCCCAAGACAAAAAATGCCATGCAAATCAGATACCCATCCTTTCAACGTGAAGGAAAATGGAATTAAAGGTGAATGGTTATTCCACTTTATCTATTTTTGTTGGCATGAAATTTGTGTTTTTCTAAGAAGCATAATAAATTATAATAAGGACACCTCAACTTAATATTAGGTAATAATGTTTTTCACATAGCATGAATTAAATAAGTAGCATTTTCCAAAAGGCATGGAGTTAACCTATCTTAATGGTTTTTTCTTTTCAAAGGTTTATTTTCATGTTATCTTTCACTAATCAAAAGCCTTATTGTTGCTAATTGAACAAACAATTTTTTTGGGTTATTATACTTTTCATTTTGTCATTTTTACTATTCAAATCAATATTTTAGTTGTTATTATATTATTTATTATGTTTTAATTTTAAAACATTCAAGTATAATATTACATCCAAATAGATAACTTGTTTTCATATCCATTCAATATTCTAGGCTTGGGCTCAAAGATAAGAATCCTTACAAAACCTATTTTTATTTATTTATTTTATAATAATCATACAATTGTCAAGCTCAAGGTTTACCAATACAAATTGCGAGCAATGCTAATAATAGAAAGTTATATACACATCCTTTAAATGTGAGGAAAACAAAATTAAAGGTGAATGGTTATTCCACCTTATCTATTTCACTTTTGACATGAAATTTATGTCCATGGAAAGTTATGTACCCATCCTTTCAATGTGAAGCAAAGTGGAATTAAAGGTGAATGGTTATTCCACCTTATATATTTCCCTTTTGGCATGAAATTTATCCTTCCAAGAAGCAAGATAAATTATAATAAGGACACCTCAATTTGATTTTAGGTAATGATGTTTTCGCATAACATGAGCTAAATAAGTAGGATTTTCCAAAAGTCAAAGTAGCCTTATCTTAATAGTTTTCTCTTTTCGAAAATATTTTTTCATATTATCTGTCACTAATCCAAAGCATCAATTTTGCTAATTAAACCAACAATTTTTTGGGTTATTATATTATTCATCTTGTCATTTTTACTATTCAAATCAATATTTTAGTTGATATTATATTATTAATTATGTTTTAATTTTAAAACATTCAAGTAAAATATTACATCCAAACAGATAACTTGTTTTCATATCCACGCTTGGGCTCAAAGATAAGAATCCTTACCAAATCTAATTTATTCTATTTTATTTTATAATAATCATACAATTGTCTAGCTCAAGGTTTACCAATTCAAATTTCGAGCAATGATAATAATGGAAAGTTATCTACCCATCCTTTCAACCTGAAGGAAAATGGAATTAAAGGTGAATGGTTATTCCACCTTATTTGTTTCCCTTTTGGTATGGAATTTGTGTCCATGGAAAGTTATGTACCCATCCTTTCAACATGAAGGAAACTGGAATTAAAGGTGAATGGTTCTTCCACCTTATCTATTTCCCTTTTGGCATGAAATTTGTGTCCATGGAAAGTTATGTGCCCATCCTTTCAACATGAACGAAAATGGAATTAAAGGTGAATGGTTATTCCACCTTATTTATTTCCCTTTTGGCATGAAATTTATGTCCTTCCAAGAAGAATGATAAATTATAATAAGGACACCTAAACTTGATCTTAGGTTTACCAATTCAAATTTTGAGCAATGTTAATAATGGAAAGTTATCTACCCATCCTTTCAACATGAAGGAAAATGGAATTAAAGGTGAATGGTTATTCCACCTTATATATTTCCCTTTTGGCATGAAATTTGTGTCCATGGAAAGTTATTTACCCATCCTTTCAACGTGAAGGAAAATGGAATTAAAGGTGAATGGTTATTCCACCTTATCTACTTCCCTTTTGACATGAAATTTGTGTCCTTCCAAGAAGCATGATAAATTATAATAAGGACACCTCAACTTGATCTTAGGTAATGATGTTTTTCGCATAGCATGAGCTAAACAGGTAGGATTTTCCAAAAGGCATGGAGTAGCATTATCCTAATAGTTTTCTCTTTTCAAAAGATCGTTTTTCATACTACCTTCCACTGATCCAAAGCCTCATTGTTGCTAATTAAACCAAAATTTTTTGGGGGTTATTATATTATTCATTTTGTCATTTTTACCATTCAAATCAATATTTTGGTTGTTATTATATTATTTATTATGTTTTAGTTTTAAAACATTCAAGTATAATATTACATCCAAATATATAACTTTTTTTTCATATCCATTCAACATTCTATGCTTTGGCTCAAAGATAAGAATCCTTACCAAACATATTTTTTTTTTTTTATTTTATGTTATAAGGTTGTTATAACTCAACGGAAGCACTCCTAACTTCACACTTGCCACCCTAATACAAATAATGTCTATTTAATTCATTATAATAATAGATATTACATATAAAAATGAGAACTTTTGCAACATAAATATTACATATATTACATATTAGCAATAAAATCTATGGGATTAAAGTTCTCTATAGTGAATACTTAAACAAAGTAGAGACAATACTCCATAGTGCTTAAGGTTTGTAGGTCGAATGGGGCAGAAATCAAAGGTCAAACTCTAGCATGTTGACTGAGGGAAGGGGGAATATGATTTGCCCTAAATATGCCATTTTGATTCATTTCATTTTATACAAAATAATCAATTTATGTTGAGAACCAATTATATGTATATATTTTATGTAACTATATTAAAAAATAAATAACATTTTCATAGGTAGAATAAAGTAATCAAAGAGTGTTTATCACAATGTTATACAAACATCTTCATACCAATTGGTTTATTCCACATGCGATCGTGCTTACAAAATTTGGAAAATAGTCATTTTTGGTTTTAATGATCTTCCATGTGGTGCCAATCATACACAATGTCATATGTATGGGAAAATCCTAAAGTGGTTATGTTAGGTATCCTTACATTTTTTTTTCTTCTTCTATGAAGTTGGAAAGGTGTGGGTTTGATTCATGTTGGTATGCAAGAGCCTCTTTATTACTCCAATTCTTTGACCTTGATGTTGACACCATCCTACTAAAATTTTGTTTGGATTCCCTAATCTCTCCAATGGAGAGAGAAATAGAGGAATTTGTTTTGAGATATATAAAGCTTATCGCCACTCCACTTGGTCTAAGCCTATAGATTAGTTGTCTTCAAAGCTTCAACACTATGTATATGTATATCTCCACATTAGTTTTGGGTTCTTCTTATCCAAATATACTAGAATCTAGTGGTTGTGTAGCTCAAGGGATCCTCTTGCTAAACTTAGAGTTTTCTCCCACCATCTTAACACCATGACATGAAAGTTCCATATTTGTAGGGAGCATCATATTTAGCAAAGTTGCTCCTTAGAACCTAAGATTAAGGATCACTTTGTCTCCGAATATCCTCCCTTCTATGATATCAAAAGTTAATTTTATTGCCTCTTAAAGGATTCACTTGGCTCTCTCCTGACTTATATGGCTTCTAAGGATTCAAGATGCTTAGCCCTCTTTCTTTATGAGATGTTGGACCTTCATCATCAAATTTTCATAGGAAAGTCTCTTGTGGAGGAAAGAAATAGGTGAATTGCTCCCTTCTTCCCATGCTCTTACATTAGTAGGAAGAGGTCTCATGGCTAGAGATAAACAAAGGCATTCATTATAAGATTTACAAATCCCATCTCTAGTCCACATAATTTGAGCTAAGAGAAATTTGGTCTTCAAACCTTCAACACTATGCATATGTATATCTCTACATTAGTTATTGGCTCTTCCAACCGTTGAGATATACAAGACTCTAGTGGCCATAGAGGCCGAGGGTTCCTCTTACCTAACTCAAAATTTGCTCCCACCATTATCACATGAAAAAGAATTACCATATATATGGGGAGCACCATATTTGCTAGAGTTACTCATTAGAGATTCAGAGTGAGGACCATTTTGTTTGAAATGTTTTCCCTTATACAAACCAAAAAGATGTTTATATTGTTGCTTAAATATTATTTAAGCGTCATAAAAAAATTCCTTGTTAAAACCACTAATAAATTAATCACTTACTTTTTCCCATTTCTTACATTAATTGAAAAATTAAATTATAAAACAATATTTCATATTGTCCTTCCATATCGATGGAAGGTTGGTTTTCAAATTGTCTTCCAATACGCCTGCATTCATAAGGAGCTCGACATATAGCATTGCGGAATATGAGGAAACGTGAACGTGAACATGGACAATGCCTCATTTGCCATGTGTGTACAGGCAGCAATACCTTCTGGCGGAATGGAACAGCCAACAAACTGTGGTGGGCCCGTACTTTTCAAATCGTAGCAAGTCGCAGGGTGCGGAAGTCAGAATCTAATAACCCTGAGTGAGAATGATTTTTTTTTACAGAATGTTTTCTCGATTAATCACATTATTAGGATTCTTAATAAGTCACTACCGGTAGTGTTTCAGGTTAGCCAACAAATTGTGGTGTTTCAGGTTAGCCAATAAATTGTGATGGATATTTATTTTTCAAATCTTAGCAAGTTGAAAGGTGTGGAAGGCAGACTCTAATAACCATGGGTGAGGAAAGAAATTTCCTACATAATGTTTTTCGGAGTAATTATGTTATTAGGATTCTTAGTAAGTAATGACCACTAATGGGCATGTCTCAGTTAACATTTTTTTTTTCAATTCTTAAAATTGGTTTCCATATTCAATCTCTTTTTATGAAGTTTGAACCAAAGACTTTTTATTCAAACTAATTAATTTAAAACTAAATAAAAATAAAAGTATTAGAAAAGTGAAAATTTCTACACCATTGTTTGCTCCT
>APFE031457440.1:0-23163 GCA_000404065.3 Pinus taeda | reverse complement strand
TTAATAAGTTTTATCAATATTTTTATACTTTAAGATAATTGTGAATCTTTAAATTTCTAGTTCCAAAAATCACTAAGAAAAATCATCAAAAAGCTATGAATCTACCTTTATAATAGTATTATATCCTATCCCTAATAACATTTCATGTAATTTTTATTTTCTATTTTTTCCAATGCTTATTTTAATTAAATTAAAATTCTAGTGAAAGGGATTAACTAATCCAACTAATTATCTCCTAAGCTCAAGCTCACCTCCTACTTTACACTAAATATCGTGTCCTTTTCACAAACTAAGAAAGGAGTGGATGGAAGATGCCTCCCTTCTCCCATTTTCCCATTCGTGTCTCGAGAAAATGAGAGTTCTTTGAACGAAAATGTGAGCATGTGAAGAAGGAAACTCAAACGAAGTTTCATATGACCCATGGAGTATTAGAAAATCAAAGAGATGCATATGAATAAAACTGAATATTATTGATCAAACTGCTTGGACAACCAATACATTATATAGGCACACATAGACAACTTCTAGGACAATTTAGATCCAAATAATTCGGATCACAAACACACAACACAAACTACGAAGACACAACTCATGATAGATACACTCAAACACTAACTGCGAGAATACAACTCATCAACTCTATCTGGACATATCATTTCTACATTATTCAAACATCCCCCCTTAATGGAGAAATGGATTTTCAACAATGCCTAGTTGGTGTCTACATATTTCAAAGTTCATCTTTCCAAGAGGCTTGGTAAATATGTCAACTACATTCTCACTTGTATTACAAAATACTAAATGAATCTCTTTTGATCATATCTTTTCTCTTATGAAATGATGTTGGACTTCAATGTGTTTAGTTCTTACATGATAAATTAGATTATTTGCCAGCTTCATGGAACTTAGGTTGTCAAATTTGATGCTTGTTGGTCCTCTTTTCTTTTCTCCAACATCTTCAAGAATCCTCCTTAACCAAATAGCTTCACAAGTTGCATTGGTCAAGGCTTTGTATTCTGCTTATGTGGATTATAATGAAACAATTGGTTGTTTCTTGATGCTCCATGATATGACCCCTGAACCTAAATTGAATTCATATGGAGAGGTTGATCTTCTATCATCAGGATTTCCAACCCAATTTGAATCAGAAAAACCTGCCAACTCAACATCAGATTCATCAGTATACAAAATACCAAAATAAAGTGTTCCGTTCAGATATCGAAGGCCTTTCTTTGTTGTTTTCTAATGGATTTCACAAGGTTTAGCCATAAATTGACTAAGGATGATCACATAATACACTATATCTAGCCTGGTAGTGGTGAGGTAGTTCAAACTTTCCACCAATTGACGATACAGAGTTCCATTAACTTCTTTAGATCCATCATCACTGTACAACTTGGAATTCTGTTCCAAGGGAGTAGACATTGGTTTGCATTCAAACATATGAAATCTTTCAAGGATTTTCTTTGCATATTTGCTTTATGTGATGATTGTCTTACCAAATTCCCTCCAAATTTCAAGACCTAAACAATAATGTGATTCACCAAGATCTTTCATTTCAAATACCTGTGGCATCTGAATTTTAACTTCTTCAATCACCTTGAGTGCATTACCTGTTATGATAAGATCATCAACATACAAAGATATAAAGGCAAAGTTCCCATATTTATCTCTCTTGATGTACAAGTTAGGATCACTTTTGCCTCTCACAAAACCTTTTTCATAAAAGAATGAATCAATTTTCACATACCAAGATCTTGGTGCTTGTTTCAAAACATACAAAGCCTTATTTAACTTGCCAACAAGATGCTCATGTCCTTGCTTTACAAAACCTTCAGACTAAACCAAATAAACTTCTTCTTTTAATTCACCATTCAAGAAAGAAGATTTGACAGCTAACTCACGCATTTTCCAATTTTGTTTTGTAGCTAATGCAATCATGACTCTAATTGTATTCAATTTAGCTATAGGTGAAAAACTATCTTCGTACAATACCTTCTTTTGTGAATAGCCTTTTGCAACCAATCTAGCTTTATACTTATCAATACTACCATTAGCATTGAACTTTGGTTTAAACAACCATTTGCATCCTATGGGAACTTTATCTTTGGGAAATTTTATTAAGTCCCATGTGTCATTATTCATTATAGAGTTGTATTCCTCATTCATTGCATCTCTCCATTCTTTATATTATTTAGCTTCTTCATAATTTGAAGGTCCTACAACATTCATTACATGAGACATCAATGCATAATCTTTATACCTTATAGGTGGCTGAATTTGATGTGATTATCTCCTTAGAGTTTTACTTCTTTCATCCTTCTTTCTGCTTTGTGGAGTCTCTTGCTCTCTTCTTGGAGTGTCATGACTATTGGATGTTTCTTGCTCTTGAACTTGTACGTGTTCCTATTCCTATTCAAAACTTGCTTTTATTGTGATATAATCATCAATATCATGCCATACACTTGTGTTATTCATTTTATCACCTTCGTCTACATTTTCATGAAACACCACATCCCTACTTACAAGCAATCTATGTGAACTAGGATCAAACAACTTGTATGCCTTTTCATCATCACAATAACCAATGAGGTGCACTTAATTGATTTTGCATCAAGTTTTCTTACTTCATATTTTGGAATATGTGAAAATGCCTTGCATCCAAAACCTCTTAAATGATGCACTTTTGGTTTATATCCACAAAATTCTTCAAAAGTTGTTTTCATATTTAAACTTTTAGTTTGACTCCTATTTTTCAAATCAACAACAGTATTAATGGTTTCAACCCAAAAACCATTAGAGAAAATTTTACCTTAAAGCATGCTCTGTGCACATTCCACTAGTGTTCTATTTTTCCTCTTATTAACTCCATTTTGTTGAGGTCTATGAGGCACTGTAAATTGTTGTAGAATCCCATGACTTTTGCAATACTGATTAAAAGCTCTTGATTTGTATTCTCCCCCCTAACTAGATCTGATAATTTTGATGTATTTCCGAGTTTGTTTTTCCACCATGTTTTTGAATTCCTTAAAGTACTAAAAAACATCACTTTTCTTTCTTATGAAATAGACCCAAGTGTATCTAGATCTATCAGAAACAAAAATAAGAAAGTACAATGCTCCTCCAAGAGATCTAGTTTGCATAGGTCCACATACATCAATATAAATTAATTCAAGTATTTCTCTTTGCCTTTTTTCTTCATGTATAGGAAATTCCTTTCTATGTTGCTTGCCAAGTGCACATGCTTCACATTCAACATGATTATTCTTCATAACTGGAAAACCTTCAACCATTGTTTTACTTTGAAGTAACATTAAATCATTATGATTTAAATGACCATACCTTTGATTTCATAACTTTTCTATTGACATTTTTGTAGATGCCAATGCTTGATGCCTTGTCCTGGTCACATCTAGTTTACACAAGTCTCCAACTCTGGTACCTATGGTAATAACCTTGTAACGATCGTAGATATCTTTAAAAACACACTATGATTTGAAAGATTCCACCTTTAGATCTTGATCAACAATAGTAGAAACATAAATTAAATTCTTTTTTATATTAGGAACATACATCACATCATGGATCTGTCTCTCTTTTCCATTAGGTAATATCACACCTATTACTCCATATCCTGGAACTTGAAGTGATCTATTATCTCCTCAATAAACACATGTTCCATCAATTTCTCATGATATTAATCAAACCTATCCTTATTACAAGACATATGGAGTGATACACCAGAATCAATGAACCAAGCATTCACATCATCAATCTCAGTAGACAAGGCATCATTAGAAACAAACAATTTGAGATTTTCAAATCCATCATTGGTTGAGGTGTCTTTCTCCACAAAATTCCCATTATGCCTTCTATTTGTTTGTTTAGACTCATTATATTTCCTTTTATAGCAATATTTAGCACGGTGTCTAGGTTTGCCACAATAATATAAATCATCATTTCTTTTATCATGAACTAGAAATTTAGGTTGTGTCATACCTTTTCACTTTTCTTGAAACTTTCCTCCTTTTATTTTGTCCCATGGCTTGCCTTTGTATCGCTGCTTACCCTTGGCTACCAATGCCAAATCTAAATTGTTTGAGCCCAAATTGAAGTTCTTCATCCTCTCTTCCTCTTGTAGAAGAATGCTTATCAATTCATCAAAAGTAGGAGACTTCTCTCTAGCTAAAATAATTGAAACAAAAGTTTGATAATCTTGCACTAAGCCATTTAATGTGATGGTGACCAAGTTAGTATTGGACACCTTTTCACCAATATCTCCTAACTTATCCCTTAGCTATTTTACACGGGAAATGAAATTTCTTATACTTTCATTGGCCTCCATTTTAATTGACAAAATCTTGGTCTTCAAGAGAAAAATTTGGTTGGTATTAGATATTGCATGTAAGATTTTGAGAACATCCCATGTTTCTTTGGATGTTTTACAATCCCTAATATGAGGAATGATGTTATCCTTAATTGACATTCATAGCAACACCTTTGCTTTTGTTTCTCTTTTTTTCCAATCTAGAATAGCTGCAATAGTAGTGGGTTTGGGCTCCACCCCACTCACTATGGGACACAAATTATTTCCCTCTAAAACTATTAATACCTTGAATTTCTGATTTGCATAATTTCCTCCATCAAGCCTTGTAGACTCATTGAAATAAGTTTCAGCTAAAATTTTTGACATAATGACAACAAATTTGTCCCCAATCAACAAAATGCATCGAAACCACTAGATATAAATCCAAATTCACCAAATCTACATCCCAATGCACATGATCTAAAAGAAAATGACACTTAATCTTGCTTCAAATAAAAAACAAAGACAAAATTACTTCTTATTTCACCTTTTTTTACCAAACTGTTTTTCCAAAACTTTAATTTCCCCTTTTTAATCAAATACATCCAATTTTTAACTTTCACCCAAAAGAAAATATTTAACTCCTTATATCTGGTAAATTATTTTCCACCATGAAAAAAATTAATCCCTTATTTCTCCATTAAAATACCTTCACATTTACAAACAAAATTTCCTTATCAAAACTTTATACACAACGTGACTTAAAATAGTGAAGTGGTTCAAGGTGAAAAGTGAACTCTTCAATGGTGGCAAACACTAGCTCATTTGACAAAACAATAATTACCTATGCATGATTCACTTTATTATTCCATAGTTTCATCTGAAGCACAATGTTAAATTCTCTTCCTTCAGCTCCTTCAATCATTACGCAATCTCCAAGTCGAAGCACCTTGGGCTGAGGATTTAGACAGGCTCCCTTCGGCTGCGTTTCAAACACTAAGACAACTCCTCAACATCTCACACTCAATTCAGTGTACAAACAAAGGGTACAAAAACACAACCACTCTCATCCACATTACCACGACGCCAACAACCATAATCCCTTATCTGCAATCAACGAACACATCCAGATTGCAAACAAATAGTACACAACAATAGAATTATGTTGCCATGTCATATCTCACTGTTATTCACTACTTAACCATAACACATAAAACATCCAATATCTCTCGAGAGAAGATCGTTCAGTCTACACCACCCTTAGCTCTGAAACCATATTAGAAAATTAGAGAGATGCATAAGAATAAAACCAAATCTTATTGATAAAAGTGCTTGGACAACTAGTACATTATATAGGCACAGATAGATAGCTTCTAGGACAATCTACATCTAAATAATTTGGATCACCAACTCACAACACAAACTACGAAGACACAACTCATGATAGATAGACTCAAACACTAACTACGAGAATACAAATAATCAACTCTATCTAGAGATATCATTTATACATTATTCCAACACAAAGATAATAAAACATGGACTATTATATGATATTAGGCATAAAAAATGAGTAGGGAGAAGCGTTAGAAAACCCTTTAAGAATATTGAATGATAAATTGTTATTGAAGAAGCTACAAAATATCACAAATTAAATATGAAAATAAACAATGACTTCAATTCATGGTACACATACTAAAGAATGCAAAGAAAAAGAACATAAGAGTCCAAAGAAGAACATTCTTGAGATATTGAAGCACATAAAGAGGGTGTCTTCCTATGTCTATGGACTAGTAAATTGAGTGTTAACAATTGGGATAACTAAGACAATGAATATAAAATTAAATGGTTTTCTTAATTGGTTTTGGAAACTTTTTGTAAAGAAAAAAGTGATTTTGGATCCTTACAAATCTTCTTTATCTCAATTATCTCATAACCCAACATAGAGGTGGTATCTATAAAGGATTTATCTATGGTTGAGAGGAAAAAGGTTAACCCATGGCGAGTTTCTATGGAACTTGTTTTTGTGGAAAATGATAAATTCCATTACTTCTCCTCTTTTATATTCTTTTATGATAATGAGTGATATTTCATTATTGATGGTGAGATTTTTATTAAAATCTTATATTATTTATGATTGAATAAGTCATATGTATAATAGATACATATGAAGAAAACCCATATATGCTAACTATTTGATAAAATAATGGTGTTGAATAATGATTTTGTGTTCAAATAATTTAGTACTTTGGTAAATATGTTGCCCAATAATCTATACAATTATTATTGAAAGGTTTCCTTTTAAGATGTGAAATCTAGAACTAAGTTTCATGTAGGTGTACCTCTTCTCCCTAATTGTTCTATATTTTTTCATCATTGCAATTGTTGGTGTTACTCTCTTGAATTATTTGGAACACATATTTGATGTGAAAACCTTTCCTTATTAAGTCCTCAAAAACAGTTCTTTTTCTTTAAAATGCCTCTTATAGCTTCAAGCTTCAAGCCAAGAGTTTGGTGAAATGATTTAATGCTTTCTTTTGTAATTTTAAGCATGCATGTGAAATTAGACATATAATGCATTGTTTATAATTCAAAATTTCATATTTGGGTTAGTGTAAGTTTTAATAGAAGGAATCCTTACATTGGGATGGAAACCCCTAGTGAGGAACTCAAATACCCAAATTGTACACTAAGATATATAGGTCATTGATCAAAGTTGTCATAGTTGCCACAAATCACCTATAGTTGTTATATATAATGCTTTTTCTAACTCAAAATCTATGATTTGTGTCAATGTGATTTTTGGTAGAGTGAACCTTAGATTAGGATGGATACACCCACCAAAAATATCAAGTACTTAGTTTGTAATTTTAATGGATAAAGGTTATTTATGAAAGTTAAATTTAGCTACAAAAAACTTGTAATAGTTATGATGGATTGCTTATAATGACTAGTTTGAATTTGCAATTGATATAGATCCCCTATAGTAGTTGCTATAGATCACTTGTAGCTATTGTTTTGTGTTTCCAATAGCTATAGATCCCCTATAGAAATTACTACAAATGTATTATAGCAACTAGTTTGAATTCATAGAGGTTGTAGATTTGTTATAATTGTAGCTACATGCCCACTTAACACATAGAATATAAACATGAAGATATTAAACCTTAATAATTATTTTTGTCATCCTTGAAGGTGAACAAGACTTCCAACTAGGAGATTCTATATAACATTTCTCATCTTTAATTCAACAAATTAAAAAAATAAAATAAAAATCCACATTTTATTTATCAAATTTTTATTAAGGTAGGGAAACACCTTACAATTGATCACTTTAGGGAAGGAATATACCCTTGTTTACTTGTCCCTTAATATTATGTGATCTATCGTTGATTTTAGATCTAAACAAAATAAACTATAAATATATTTAAGAGGATTATATCCTTACATATAGCTAACAAGGAGACCATAAACATTACAACCTCATAATTACCTATTGAACCTTCCTCAATGAGGCCACTTTATATTTATTCAATAATAACTACTCTGATGGGCCTTATTAATAATAAAAAACACAATATACGTAATTCACTTTATTGAATGGAATCCACTAATATTTCTCTTATGGTCCCTTTGTTCCCCTATTACACCTGTAGGGAGGATTTAACACTCCATCCCTCTTAAAATAATGCTAGCCTCAATGCTTGTTGTAAGGAGGTACAACCATAAAATGGGTTCTCATGGATGAGTGTTGACAAAAATGCTAAAGTAAGCCATAGAACTAAGATCCCGTGTACAAATGTTTGCCACAATTCTTAATATGTAGTGTCCCATATACAAGTACTAACTACTATATTGAAGTAATCTAAGGAGCCAACTTATAAACTTGTGTCCCATGTCTAACTACTCATGTTGACTTCCTATTAATGTTGGGCACAACCCAACTTGGACTATATTTTAGAAAATACTCCACATTTTGTGGGGCAAAGCATGTAATGGAGCTTGCAGTGAGGCAATATACCATGTGGTGTCGTAAGGGATTCAGGGTGGGTCGAAGCCCCTCCTTTTTTTAAAGCGCGTGATTTTATAAGTGATCAATGGTTTTGGGGCCATAGTTGCTTGTTTTAAGGAGTCCATGGTATTTGGACCATAATATTTTGATGATGTAACCTTATAATGTAATAGTATATAAAGGGTAAAACAATAAGAAGAGATATCAATCAATTAGTTGATCCAGATCAGTGTTAGAGATGAATTATTGTGATCTGTAATTTGGTAGAAAAGCAAAGGCTCTGCAATTAAGTGCACAGAGGCCTAGAGAAGAGTCAACAACTGAGTGCGTAGATAGCCTGTAGCTTAGTGCGCAGGCCAAGAACTATTTGTTGTTCAAAGATTCATTATATTAACAACAATTCTTGTGGACGTAGACCTACATTGGGGTGAGCCACGTTAATTTGGTGTTCTTATGTGTATATTTTGTTATTATCTATTTTAGATTGTGGCATCTCTGCAACAATGGTAGATTGTGGGAAGCTATTGGATGTGAGCTTACATATTTGGACTTCTTTGTAGGAGGATCCAAATGCCTGTAAATTACGAGAGGATATTCAGTAGAAGCAGTAGTAGCTAGAGGGGATTCAAGCATCTGTGAGAACCTTACCAATCTCACAGAATCTCGTGAAGGGCAATGAGGGAAATTCCCTCCAGAAGAAGATAGAGGAGCTAAGGGAGGAAGAGTGTACTCTAATAGAGACAACTTAGCCATGGAAGGACAAGGCCATCCATCTATCCTAGGTAGTGGATGAGAAGCTTCAAGAGCTTCAATAGAGAGAGAAGGCAGTAATGTATAATGCTACTGAATTGATGACAGAATCACTACTAGAGGAAGTGTGTAGTGAAGAGAAGTAGGTTAGAGATATTTTGTAACAGTTCAACAATGACTGCAATAAAATTGCAGTGAATATTAGAAGAAAATCGACTAAGTGACTCAAGACGAATCACATGTGAGTGTTGGGGGCTTATTGGGCACAACCCAACTTAGCCTAGGTTTTGGCAAAGACTCCGCATTTTGTAGGGTAGAGCACAAAGTGGAGCATGCAGTGGAGCATTTAGCGAAGCAATATACCGTATGGTGTTGTAAGGAATTCAAGGTGGGTCGAAGCCCCTCCTTTTCATAAAAGCATCTTATTTTGTAAGGGATCAATGGTTTTGGGGCCATAGTTGCTTGTTTTAAGGAGTCCATGGTATTTTGATGATGTAACCCTAAAATGTAATAGTATATATAGGGTAAAACAATAAGAAGAGATATTAATCAACCAGTTGATCCAAATCAATGTTATGGATGAATTGTTGTGAACTTTAATTTGGTAGCAAAGGAAAGGCTTTGCAGCTAAGTGCGCAGAGGCTTGGAGAAGAGTCTATAGCTAAGTGCGCAAACAGCCTGCAACTTAGTGCGTAGACTAAGAAATGGTTGTTGTTCAAAAATTCATTATATTAACAATAGTTATTATGGATGTTGCCCTACACTACGGTGAACCACGATAATTTGGTGTTCTTATGTGTATATTTGCTTATTATGATTTGTAGAGTAGCAATTTTTATAGTTTCATTTTACTTTAGCATAGTGATAGTTCGTTGTTTCATATGGCATGTTTAAGTGATTAATCCAATGTGGTGAAGTGATTTGTAAATGCTAAGAATAAGTTAACATAACAATACCACATCTCCTAATCCCTCAAGGCTACAAAAACCTAGTTCTGGATCCTCCCATAGTCACTTTGGGTGAGACTACGATCTTCTTGTAGGTCGTTGGAAGGTCCAATGATCAAGAGATTTGTTGGTGCGTAGTATAGATTGCACCTAGGTCATCCCAAATCGATCCAAAAAATGGTTTCGTTGCCAGGACTGGGATCTGTTTGAGGGATATGTGGATGTAGTACCTATCAAAGAAGGAGATTCATGATTGGATAGACCTAAAAGAGTGAGAATTTGTGGATCAAGAAAATAGAAACCCTAGTTTGACATTCGAAATTTGGTTATAGAAGTATACTTTTACAAATCAATACAATATTTTCTTTGGTTCTTTTCCTGTTGAGACATACAAGTGGATATTGAGGTTGAATGAAAGGAAGAACTATTTTAAGGGTGAATAACCTATGGTGTGGAATTCTGAACTGATATAGCGATTCAAGAGCATTAACAAAAGGATTTCAATGGCTTTCGATTTCTAAATTGATAGCATCATCGGAGGATTCATTATTGAGTTCGTTGTAGACTCGAACGTTTCCTACAATGAAGCAGAACGATTATTCTTCAAAATTCTGTGAGGTAAATATTTAAAATCTATGAAATATTGGATTACGATGCTTTTGTGGAAAAGGGAGTTTTACGAATGCAACCAGATTGCTAGTTTACTTATGTTTGGAAGAAGAAAGAATAAATATGAGCAAGATATCGGAGTAACCTGAAGTGGAAAGAGATATAGAGTATATACCAGAAAGAGATTTCATGGACAAGACTCGAAGACCTTTGTAGAGACTAATTATAGCCCTCTTTTGAGTGGATCTGAAAATAAAAGAGAAGAAAGCCACTCTAATAACCCCTAGATAACTTCATAGTATTCACCTTTCTAGCTTGAGAGGTCACAGAAGCCATAATCCAGTAATAGCCAGGGATTTTTTGTCTTTTCCCCTCCTCATGACTCTTGACTTTCTAACTTCTCATGACCATTGGACTTCTACAAACCTTGGGATTCCAAATGAATTTTGGAATTACATATGAATTTTGATGTTACATGTCTTTGGACTTCCATGACTCTTGGAATTCCACTTATTTTTCTTTTACAATTATTAAAATAATACATCATGTCATCATATGATGAGAGTTGACATGTCACTATTTTAATAATTGGGACTAATACTGACTGATGACATGGAATTTCTTCGGTTGTGACATGGATGTAATTTGTATCTTCATTCTTTATTGATATTTTGATCATGTCGCTTTTACCCTCCAAAGGTTCTATGGTCTTGGAGTCTTTATGGTCCTTCGATCATCAAGATTTAAGTTTCTTCTTCATTCTTTCCACATCTCCTTTGCTTGTTCTCTTTACCTAATCTTACTCATGTGTGCTTGCTGTGGTGTTTTGTAATTTTTGTATATGCAACCACTCATGAAAAGAAACTATCAGCCTAAAAATATCCTATTCTACCATGATCCATGAATATTTTATGTTTCATCCTTTCCAATGTTCTCAAGAGTGCCAAAGGGGCTACATGGCGCAAGGGCACACTTTGAAAGGATGAAGGGATGAAGAGGAGAGGCTTCAGGGCTTCGACATGTTCTCATGCACCCAAAGGAGGAAAAAAATCAAGGCAGGGTGCATGACAAAAGTCTGAAGGGAGAAGGGGAAGGCTTTGGGCTTCCCAAGTGTGTTTTCCACTAAAGGGAGAGAGGGAGAGCATAGGGCGCACTCCTGAAGGCTGATGATTTGTGCCTTTGGGGTGTGCTCATGCACTAAAGAGTCCTTAGGAAGGGTGTAGGGTACACCCTTAAAATTTGAAGGTGCATAAGGGATGGATGAAGGATTAAGGTTCGAGCCTTTAGGGTGCACTAGTGTGCTCAAGGAGGGCTTACTTCTTTGAGTCGAAGGAGTCTAATCAAGGAAGACTTTGTCAATTTTAGAGGGTGTAGTTCGTAACAAGGAAGGGGAATCTGGCTTGAGGAGTGTACTCTAGACCCTTGGATGGTATAGGGTGCACTTCCAAACAATGAAGGCTTTCCCATCAAGGCTTCAAGGTGCTCTCATGTCCTTTTGGCCTTAATGGGTTTACTTTGAAACCAAAATTTGTCTACATCTAGATGATAAGGAAACAAGTGAACATGGTGAGTTCTAGACATAACACCATGTGCAACACATACCAACTCATCAATAAAACTCATACAAGCTTGATCAATAATGAATATATGTCAAAACACCATTTTATACACATTCCCCAAGTATTAAGAGTGAAGTGTGTGCGATTTCGACTCAAAAGTGTCGTTTTACCACAACAAAGATGTTATGACCACAAAATGCACATAGTGATGTTCTAATCAATGCAGTGACATAGATAACATTAAAGAACACTTAAAAATTATAAAGAAACATGAAATGACACTTAAGGAGTGAGGCGACACTTGATACGAAAAATGAAGTAGGCTCCAAAATTTGATTGTAGTGATAATTTGGAGGGTGTTGTAGTAGCGAAAAAACACAATGAAAGAAAACCAAACTTGTTGGAAATTAAAGTTCATGCCTTGAAAATTGAAATAACACACTTTACCTAGTAGGTATAGGAAGCTTAACGCTATAAACCCCCAACATAGGTAGAATAATCCACTTAGTTTTAAATAAATCACACATGCAATAGAGTGGTGAATTTCTCAAGGTTTATGGTGATCCTAATATGTAAAACAGGAATTCCTATGAAATGGTAAAATGATGATAAATTGTAGTATACATAATCCAATCCACTTGAATATATTAAAGACAAATTTTCAAATCTAGAAAATAGAGTAGTGAAAGACAATCTTTAGAGAATAGAGTAGGTTACCTATTCAAGGATATGAGTTGCAAATATATAAGGGAACATAACTACTTTTTAGATTAATAATAAGAACAAAGGAACAAAGTTATTTATCATTATCAGTGGGTTGCAACACCATGGAGCAAAGTAACTTATCAGGTTAGCGAATTGTAACAAAACATGGTAAAGTTATTGAATTAACAAGTTATAGTAGAAAAAGATAAGTTAATGATTTAACGAGTTTCAATAGAGCAATGTAAATTATCAACTTAATGAGTTATAAAAATAGAAATAAACTAAGTTACATAAATGAATAATAAGATACACTATAAATTTATGGGAAATACCTCACTAAGTAGGGGGCATTACCTCCTAAGGTGAGGCACAACTTATGAAAGAATAGTTCCTAAGTTAGAAGCACACCATTTTCATAGAGTAGAAAAAGAAATGGAAAAAACCATTATCATTAGATTAATAGAAGTTCAAAAAGAAAAATATAATTATTCCTTACCCCTTAGCTCAAGTATAACAGGGTACAACACTTTATTCCAAATTGGATTAAAATCTCAAAAGACAACCATGAGAAACTTTATAATCTTAGGTTTTTCCTTCTTGGTTATAAGAATTCGCTAAAAGTAGAAAATATCAAATAAGTGTTGACTCATTAAATTGTTGTGACAAGTTACAATTGGTTGATTTCTATTGTGGTCAATATTTTCTTGCTAGAAGCCAACAATATCTTTTCACTTTCTATGTTAGGTGATCAACTGGTCATCCTACAATTTGTTGATGACAATTGTGTTGTTGGAGGTTGGATAAAGGTGTGTTGTGTCAGTTTTCCCTAAATGGAAACCGTTTATCCTCAACAACAAATTGTCATTGTCTTGTAGCCCTAGGCTTAGATGTGTTACAACAATGGACTTGGGCATGTTGTAGCACAAGTTTTGTTGGCTCTATCATGTTGCAACAATGGAGTTGTAACTCTTTAGTTCATTGTATGGGAGTAATGGAGTTGCAACATTGTGTCCTATTATGTTGTAGAAAATAGATTTGTAGCATTGTTCTCTATCATGTTACAACAATGTGCGGCAACACTAGAACCTATTCATCTTACAAAAACTATAGTTGCAACTTTTTCCCTATGTTCATGCTATAGTAGTGGGAGTTGTATCACCTATTCTATAGTTGTGTTGAAGAAACAAGAATTGCAACATTGTGTTTCAAGAAAAAGGTACTTGGGTATCGCAATGATATGATGGTATCATTGCATCATGTAAGTGTTGCAACAACACATGAAGGTATTTCCGTAAATATCTTCCACCTTGACTTCATAAGTGCCAACCTCATCCTTCCCAAAGTAGTCCTCATGGATTCTCATACGTTATCATAAAAGGGTAAATCCCTTCCTGATTACATAATAATGAACATTAAAGTGACACAATATGAAGATAATGGTACCTTAATACAAAAAGGCATCAATATGGAAAAAATAGGTGATAGGATGATATAAAAGGGGAAAGGGTACTTGTTAGGCCCCTATACTACTAGTGTAACCCCTTATTGTTATTAGTACAACCCACTTATTATATTGATGTACCCATGTAGTGCCCATATTGTTACTATTGTTCCCCATAGAAGCCCACTATTGTTATTATTCTGCCCTTACATTATTATTGTTATGTAGGCTCTGATTATGTTATGACCCCTTAGACTCCTATATATAGAGAGGAGGTCTTTTCATTTGAATCATCCAAGAATCTTTCATTTATGTAATGTAAAGGAGGTTGCCCCCTCGAAGAGACTGAATTCTAAGGCGTTGATCTATCTTTTCTTGAGCTGGTTTCATAAAATTTGGTATCAGAGCTTTGGATTCTAGGGTTTCGCTGCTCCAAACAGGTCATCGTGGCATTTTAGCTATAACTTTTTCTCTGCAACGTTTCAGACATTGAAAACAAAAGCCATTTGAGAAGACACCACTCTAAATCTCGAGTCCGAATTTCAGAGCCGTTTGTGCTATATTTGTGGAGATATGATCTGGGGAAGTTGATCCTTTTGTAGACTCCTGAATTACATTCCAAACAGGTGACCTGGGGAAAATCGTCATAACTTTTTCTCTGAGCATTGGATTGAAATGTTGTAAGAAGGTACAGAAAGAGGATGGACTTTAGTTTCTTATATATATTTTTTAGAGCCAAAGGTCAAAACAGGAACACGTGGCACATCGTACAAGTTCGCTCTACTAAATTAGTCTATAATCAGGCCATTATGGGAGATTTGAAATAATGCTTCATTGGAGAATCCAATTGGAGTCAGACAGGTAGCATTGGAAAGAGGACACAGAGGACTACTACAGGTCATAGTTTCAAAACTTAAAGATCTGAAAGTACAGAGTTACAGTCATTTCAAGATCGAGCTCCTAAAATCAAGAAAAAGCAAGATGAGGAAGTTTGATGGCAACGATCCGGTAAATTGGATACGTCAGATGGAGCAATATTTTGATCTACATGGTGTACCACTATTACAAAAGGTATGTATTGCATCTTCATATTTAGAACCGGATCAATTTTTATCGTATAAAGGGCTTTGTTCTCGTAAAAAACTTGTTACGTGGTCAATTTTCACGGAGGAAATGATAGCACATTATGAGGATACAAAGAGCAACACCTTCTTTAGAGCAACACCACAACAATTGGAAAGAGTAAAAGAGCTTTGTTACATAGTGAGAAGTAAAATTATGGCAACAAGGAAGTCTACCCCTCACAACTATAATAATGGAAGTGTTGTTTCTCCTAGCCTTCCACAACCTACAAGGGTTACACCACAACAATTGGAAGAGAAAAGAGAAAAAGGGCTTTGTTACAATTGTGATAGCTAATGCACTAAAAGTCATAAGTGTGCTGAGAAGAAATTATTTTACATAGATTATGAAGAGGAGGAAGAAAAGGATCAATAAACATCAAAAGAAGAGTATATACGCCAGGAACCAACCCCAGAGAAAGAAGAAATGAATCCGACCATATCTTGTAAAGCATTGGCAAGAATTACCACACAAACTCTCAAGATAGAAGGACATGTCAAGAAGAAAAAGGTTCAAGAAGTGAGAGATCACATCGAGAAAGAAGAAATGAATCCAACCATATCTTGTAATGCATTGGCCAAAATTACCACTCCTCAATTTATCAAGATAGAAGGACATATCAAGAAGAAAAATGTTCAAGAAGTGAAAAATCACATTGAGCATTAAGAAATGAATCTGACCATATCTCATAAAGAATTGGAAGAAATTACCACTCCTCAAACTCTCAATATAGAAGGACATATCAAGAATTAAAAGGTTCAAGTAGTGAAAGATCACATCAAGCATCAACAACAAGTTCTCCAATTTTTAAAGGATAATGCCACTTTTGTACAAAATCGAATGAAACAACAGTAGATCAACATTGTAGTGAAAAAAGTTTTGATGTAGGTGACTGGGTATTTTTACTGCTACATCTCAAGCAAGCTATTTATGAGAAGGAAATATTCAAAATACTACATGCACTTAAGAAATGAAGACCTTACCAAATGGGAAGACACTTTAAGGTAAAAAAGGATCATGAGAGTCTTAAATACTTTTTAGAACAAATATTATCTATAGAAGAATAGAAAAAATGGGTCACAAATATATGTGTTGTCAGTTTGACATCATCTCTAGAAAAGGGAAGAAAAATTTTGTTGTAGATGCACTCTCAAGAAAGGATGAGGATGTGGAAGCATTGTTTTCTGCTATTTCTATTATCCAACTAGATTGGATAAACAAAGGAAGGGATGAACTGAAGAAGGTGAAGAAGTGTGGCCACTCATTCAAAAGTTGCAGAAGATCCCAATTCAAACAATATTGCCAGAACTTTAAGAGGAAGGAAAAATCATATTGGAACCTGGAGCAGTCACAGAAACAAAAACTCGACAGCTACGAAATCGATCAATTTCAGAGTATCTCATCAAGTGGAAGAACTTACTCGCTGAAGATTCCTCATGGAAGGACAAGAATATTATACAGAAGCATCAAGAACTACTCAAGCATTGAGGACAACACTTTTTGAAGGGGAGGGGCATGTTAGGCCCCTATACTACTAGTGTAACCCCTTATTGTTATTAGTTCAATCCCCTTATTATATTGTTGTACCCGTGTAGTCCCCATATTGTTACTATTGTGCCACATAGAAGCCCACTATTGTTATTATTCTGCCCTTACATTATTATTGTTATGTCGGCTTTGATTATATTATGACTCCTTAGACTCCTAAATATAGAAAGGAGGTCTTTTCATTTGTATCATCCAAGAAAAATTTGTGTAATGTAAAGGAGGTTGCCCCCTCGAAGAGGCTGAATTCTAAGGCGTTCAACTATCTTTTCTTTATTTTTGTAAGATATGTGTTGGATGATAATGGGCTCAAGAAGTTTATCTTGATGGAGTTTGATGTCAATCCATATTTAGGTCACCCAAGATATTAGAAGACGTTGACAATAGTGAAGAAGTTATACTATTGGCCGAATATGAAGAATAAAGTGAGAGAGTTTGTGGCTAGATGTTTGGACTATCAGTAGGTGAAAGTAGAGTGTAATAATCTAGTTGTGTTTCTTTAGCCTATGCTGATTCCATAATGGAAATGGGAGGTCATTTCAATTGATTTCATTATAGGTCTTCCGAGGACATCAAGGAAATATGATTTTATCATGGTTGTGGTTGATAGGTTTAGAAAGGTAGCTCAATTAATTCTAGTGGAGGCTACTTATTTAGATAATGAGGTGGAACATTTATTCATCACAAAGATCATTAGATTACATGGTGTTCTAAAGAAGATTGTGTTGGACAGGGATTCTAAGTTCACTTCAAAGTTTTGGAAGGAGTTATTTGCAAGTTTGGGGACAGGGTTGGCCTTCAGTACATCTCGTCATGGTAATGCACCTTCCATTGGTTGAGTTTACTTACAAAAATGGTTATCAGGAGTCACTAAGGATGAGTGTGTTTGAGGAACTGTATGGCAGGAGTTGTAATACTCCCATCAGCTAGAGTGACCTAGTGGAAAGGGTACTTATTGGACCAGATATGTCGTCAAAAGTGGAACACAAAATGCAGGTTATAAACAAGAATTTAAAGGGAGTACAAGACAGGGAAAAGAGTTATTTAGGGAAACACAGGGCATTTGAGGCATTTCATGTTGTGGAGCATATGTATTTGCATATCAATCCCAAGAAAATATACTTGAGGATCATATCATGTGGAAATTTGGCACCATGATATTGCAGGGATTTTGAGATCCTTGAGAGGATTGGACCAGTGGCTAGAGAATTTCAATGTCTCCGACAGTAAATGTCCATTATTTGTACATCATTCATTTCTTAAAAGATATGTAAAGGATGTTGATCATGTTATTAATTGCTATGTACTGCGATGCCATTCTAAGCTGCATATATCCCAATGATGCAGCCTAAGCCACATATACTCACAGTATGAAAATAAATTGCATGTCACACTATGTGTGTACTTGTCCTAGGAATTTAAAATATTCCTTGTCTTAGTAAAACCTTCACAAATGGAGGTTTAAGGCTCCTTAATTAAAATCTAAGTGGAAACATTCATTTAACTATCCACAGGTTATAACTTTGGGTTATTTTTCACCTCCGGCGCTTATCAACCATACCCTAGTCTTTAGACTTTGGGTAAACTCAAACTTAACCCATAAAACATTAATCCACTTATTTCTATTATAATTTATGTATAATAGAAATATCTCATAAGCCACACTTAAACCTTACATCTCCACCATTCCACAAACCTTGTACATACATCGATGCTCTCCTGAGCATGTTAAATCTTCACCGTCGATCTCATTCCTCAATCCAATGGTTATCATGTCACCTGATTGCTAAATAGCTTAGCCGATCTCCACTATTGATCTGTCTCATCCAATCCAATAGCTATCACATGATATACTCACCAACAAACTTGGTTGATCACCCTCATTGATCAAAACCACTTGATCCAATGTTTATCACGCAATCTCATACAGATATTTGCATGACCGATATCAGATTGGAAGCATGTGAGAAAAGTGGTTTTCTCTCTCCATTGTTTGCTACATGTCAGCTGCTAAAGGTAATCACGTGAAATTTTGTACGACCGCTTACCACCTTTAGGGCGTACGAGAAACTGCTTACCCCTTGTGAATACCACTCCATCCTTCTACTAACACGTGGTGTTAATCTCCACCATTCATCTTCTTAACTTTATTTTGCACCACTTAATCTTATCTGTCTATCACACACAATCTCGTCTATTGATCTGATGGATCGAACGGTTCTAGAACAATATTACATTATTTTGGTTCTTAATGTGTAATCGTCCATTAGGATTTCTGCCTGTGTATTTATCTTCGCCTCATGATTTACACTTGTTCTGATCTCGATCTCTGCTCATGCCTTTATGCTTCCTTCAACTTCGTTGTAACATTAAAGGCTTTCTCCAATACGGTATATGTGTAAAACCATAACACTCCTCACTGCACTTCATCTCTCATTATGCACACCTGCAACCTATGTTATGTAGAATTAATCAAGTTCACACATAACTTATAATTAAAATACACATCACACAAACTCAGAATCTATTTGTCTATATTAATAAACAAACATTACATAGGAATTTCTTTCTTGGCCTGAATTTCAATATTAGTGGCCTTTCCTTTCCTGTCCGTACACCTAAATGACTGACTCTCTGACTCCTGAATGACTGGCTTACTCTCTATCTCACTACTATGCCTTTCTAGCTTACAATTATACAAAAGGTTCTATTTAACCACTTCTGGTTCAGATCCTTAATCTACTGAACAAAATGTCGAATATCATCGAAGTCCACTTTTAACTCCAGTAATCGCTAAAAATCCTCTCTAGTTCCATGAATCATGACACCACTTTCTAGTATAAGACTTATAATTGATTTCTAACTCTCTCATAATCACTCATAATCGTCCTTGCAATATCTAATTAATTCCTTTCTAATCACTCAAAACATTAATAATTACCTACACAGGAATCCAACTTCCTTTAAAACACAAGACCCCTTATGTTAACTATAATATAATGAATTTTTTCAACTGAATACTCCTGCATCAGACTCCCAAGGTTAAAATAATCATGTTCTCGTGATCATGTTCTTCCGACCTTTATCTTCCTAGATCCCATACTTTGTTCTGCAATTTGTCTTTGGTTTATGTTGTTGTTTGTTGTTGTTCTCCAGGTTCCCACACTTTATGTTGCTTTGCCCCATTAGCTAAGCTTTCATAATATGCTGCTGTCTTTCTCTTTCTGCTACTCCTTCGCCTTCGTACTGTTGCTTCCTTCTAAGGCACCTTCATCATCAATCCTATTATTCTTTCAATTACTATGTCCAATTTATATTTTGACTGATAATTACTTTACTGTTTGTTGTTGTACTCTGTCCAATTATCTTCAAATTGTTGTTTGATGTCTTCTCTTTGAAGTTGTTGGACCCTTACTACCGCCCTTTCATCCTTACCCTCTTGTTGCTTTCCAAACAACCTCTATTCAATACCTATAAATTTAATTTTAAAAAGTAAATTGTCCTCCAATTTCCTTTGTACTTGATTCCTCTCAAATACATCACTATGTTGTTCATTGGTTCTAGCATATTTTCTTTGCTATTCTTTGACAACCCTCAATAATTGTCCTTCACCTTCTTGACTAATTCTGACAATTAGTTTAACTTCTTCAAGCACAATATCTTGATACTTTTCATCTTCCTCATCAGACTGTCCAACTTGGAAACTTCCAATATTCTTCAATTCTAAAACTGACTCTTCAACTTGAAACATGTCTGTCTCATTTTCATCAAATCCTGTATTCATAAAACAATTATCAGAATCAAAAATATATGGCCCTTTTACTTCTTCTTTCTTTTCTGGCAACATCTCAGTATGCTTCTATGAGTTTTTCTCTTTTATCATCACATCAGTGTGTTTGTTATGAAATCAGCTCACAAAAATATAGAAAAGAGAGATCAATGCCTTAGAATTCAGCCGCTTCAAGGGGGCAACCTCCTTTACATTACACAAATGAACAATTCTTCGATGATTCAAATGACAAAGCCTCCTTTCTATATATAGGAATCTAAGGAGTCACAATATAACCCATATGACCTAATAATAATATAAAGCCACAAAAATAACAATAAAGGGATTCTATGGGGCATAGTAATAACAATATGGGGACAATAGGGACACGAAAATATCAATAAGTAATACAAATACAATAGTAATGGGTTAATCACTAGTATTATAGGGACCTAACATGCCCCTCTCCTTCAAAAAAGTGTTGTCCTCAATACTTGAGTAGTTTTGGATGCTTTTGTATAAAATTCTCATCCTCCCATGTGGAATCTTCAGTGGATAAGTTCTTCCACTTGATAAGATACTCCGAAATTGATCGATTTCATAGCTGTCGAGTTCTTGTTTTTGTGACTGCTTCTGGTTCCAATATAATTTTTCCTTCTTCATCAAGTTCTGGCAATATTGTTTGAATTGGGAGCTTGTCACCTATAATCTTCCTTAAACATGAAACATGGAAAACTGGGTGCAATTGAAGCTGCAGGAAGCTCCAATTTGTATGCCATAGTACTAATCTTTTGAAACACTTTGTACAGACCATAATACTTTGGTGATAATTTATTATCCTTCTTAGCTTTCTTGAGGGACATTTGCTTATATGGTTGTTGCCGTAGGAATATCCAATCACCTACATCAAAAATTCTTTCACTGCAATGTTGATCTTCCTGTTGTTTCATTCTATTCTGTGCCAACACGAGGTTATCCTTTAAGAGTTGGAGGAATTGTTGTTGATGTTCGATGTGATGTTCCATTGCTTGAACCTTAGAATTTTCTCTTAAATATGGTGTGATGGATGGCTGATATCAATAAAGTGCCATAAATTGGGTCATTTTTGTTGCTGTATGGAAGGAACTATTATACCACCATTCAGCCAGAGGCAACCATTTGACCCATTGTGTCCATTTATCAGATACAAAGCAACAACGATATCCTTCCAAACATTTGTTTACTATCTCAGTTTTCCCATCAGATTGAGGATGATAAGATGAGCTATGAGCTAACTCAGTACCAAGACAAGAAACTAATTATGTCCAAAAATTTCCAGTGAAAATGGGATCTCTGTCACTTACAATAATCTTTGGGTTTCCATGTAGCTTTTGAATTGTTTCCATAAATGCAATAGAAATTGTACTAGCTTTAAATGGATGTGATAATGCACAAAAGTGTGCATACTTGGTAAGTCTGTCAACTACCACCATGATGACACTCTTTCCCTCAGACTTGGGTAAACCTGTGATAAAATCCATTGAAACCTCCTCCCAATGTTGGATTGGAATGGATAAAGGTTGTAATAGACCCGGTGTCTTAATTGTTTCCACTTTATTTTGTTGGCAAACCAAACATTCCACCAAAAACTTTTGAATATCTGATTTAAGGCCATCCCCAAAAAAATTCCTTCTTAACCCTGTGGTAAGTTTTTAAAAATCCTGAGTGCCCCCCTAAGGGAGAAGTGTGCAATTCCATAAGAATCTTTTGTTTTAGCTAGGAATTCTTACAGAGGTATAAGCGATCTTTGTACCATAACGAATCATTTTGCCAGCTAAATGTATCAGACGTACTAGAATCTTGTTGTAACTTTCAAATAAGTGCCCCCACTTCTTCATCATTCTTCCATTCCTCCCTTGCTTCGTTTATCCAATCTGGTTGGATAATAGAAATGGCGCACAACAATGCTTCCACATCCTCATCCTTTCTTGAGAGTGCATCTGCCACCACATTTTGCTTCCCTTTTTTGTAGATGATTTCAAAGTCATAACCCAACATCTTTGTGACCAACTTTTGTTGCTTTTTAGAGGATAATCTTTGTCTAAAAAGTATTTAAGGCTATCATGATCCGTTTTTACCTTTAAGTGTCTTCCCATTAGGTAGGGTCGCCATTTCTTAAGTGCATGTAGTATTGCCAACATTTCCTTCTCATAAATAGCTTTGTGTAAAAACTTTCCCTTGATTGGACAACTTTCAAAAGCAATGGGTCTTTCATCTTGCATTAAACCAACACCAATTCCATTTCCTGAAGCATCACATTCCATAATAAAGGTTTTTGTGAAGTCTGGTTTAGCTAAGACGAGTGCTTGGCACATTGCCTCTTTAAGATGTTCGAAGGGCTTTGTTGCTTCTGGAGTCC
>APFE031457439.1:0-33469 GCA_000404065.3 Pinus taeda | reverse complement strand
TTAAATTTCAAAAAAATAATATTAATTTAAGTTTAAAAATAAAAATTATTCAATTAATAATCTTAATTAAAAACACTTTAATTTTGTATTTAATGTCTCTTACTACTTAAAGCTAGTGATATGGAAAGTCACACTTGTTATTCCTTAAGTGTCCAACTTCACAAGTTCCTTTTATTTATGACTTAGTAAAGGTTGAGAAATAAAGCATGGATTTTAAATTAACCATTTAATAAATGTGAACAATTATAAAAATATATATATAAAAGTCTATTATCAAGTCAAACCAAATAATATTTTAAAAAAATCAGTAATATTAATTATAAAAATTAAATCTAAATCAAATAAACACTAAATTGCCTTCTTTCCACCAACTAATTCTATATAAATTATTATTCTTCATTGATAAATTATATAAATTAAAATTATTCTTTAATTTATATAATTTATTTTAATAAATCTACATTGGATGTAAAATTAATGTGAGCTATATTATATAATCTTGTATCCATAATGTGATTATCCAATATTATGAAAAAATTTCTTTTATTACCGGAATAATAAAATAATATAAAAAATAAATAGTTAAATTTTGAAAAAATAATAATAAAATCCAAAATATTTAATTAACAATATTGTTTTTTTTTGTTGAAGCAAGAGTCATGCCTTCTATTCATATTAAACAAAAAGGATTAATTACATATATTAGAACCAACCTTAGGGAATCAGGGGACGTAGATTTAACTATCTCTCCTAGGGTATGGGCCCACGAGCCCAAGGCTAATGAGTTGTGCCATGGGTTCCCACCTCTACGTCCATCAAAATATAGATATAATTTGATCCGTAATAATGAAGTGAAAAAGGACATACAAATTGGAACTAAAACATAACCCAAAAAGATATTAAAAACCAAACTATTCAGATTTTGGGTTCGAAAAGGGGCATAAACACTGCGTATGTGGTCCGCCCAAAATTCATTGCTACCCACCACGAAGCTGAACAAGCATGGATGATAACAATAAGAAATAAATCTGACCTGGACCCACCAACATGCAAAATGATCCTGGGTTGTTCATCTGCCTCGCAAGATCCAATGGTTGATAAATATATCGGCTAGAAAAAAAGCTCGGAGAATACCTGCCTGATGAGGGCGGTACTCTATCTCCTACTAGAGCCACGTGTTGCATGTTGAATGGCATCGGGCTCAGATCTTTGAAACCACTTTCCGAAGTTGAGAGCTTCTGATAAGCGAAAAACCACCTTGAGGGTAGTATTGAAACTAAAGGTAATTATGAGGAAGGTTTCGAGTCTGCTGAAGAAGCAAAGGCTCTGACTTGAACCCATCAATCTGCAATTCGAATCTCCACCCTTGATCCTCAGCCATTTGATCCAATGGATCAGGCAAATCTCCATTTGAAGAAAATTAGGAGTGATTCCTGCCATCCAAGCATTCGAAAACCTCTAGACCAACCCCGCCAGTTCGTTGTATCCATTGCCCATAGTTATATGCCTATGGTCGGGTGTTGTTGTTCCTTCTAACTGAAGACTCTTCATCCCCTCTTCCCATAGAGTAAAACTGAGTTGAGATGTGTTAGGAGAAAGTTTTGAAAAATTCCTTAATCTGCAGATCATCTCCCGCCCAAGAACATTGTGTCTGAGTTGTTTTGGCCTAATAAAACTAAAAAAGGCCTACATGCCATTTTCAAAATTACCTCTGGAAAACCCCTTCATGTTGATAGTGTATCTACAAACCCAACCTCTGCTACTATTGACATTCTTTGCTTTGATGTATCTCTATGTCCTCATTCGTCTGGTTGAGACCGTCATCCCTCAATTTATCCTATGGAACCTCTTGTCATCTGTACTTATTATTGCTTTTAGAGTAGAGAGCACCTTTCTTGGCAAGTATGTCTACAAATTTATTGCTCATCCTGCACACATTTGTGAAGCTTAAGGTTCTCATGTTTTGAAGGTAGAGATGGATTATTTGATAAACCTGATGAAGCCTCCAGTGTCTTGAGACCTTTTCCGAAGGTAAACCACAATAGGTTCTCTTGACCGAATTGATGACCAGCTCAGAATCTACTTCAATTATGATATTTTGAAGATTGTCATTCTTCAGGATTTCTAAACATTGCTCTAGTGCCATTAGCTTTGCCATATTTTTTGTGTATCCTCCCAAATTAAAATGAAAAATGTATTATATGCAACCCTTTTCATCCCTTTTTACACCACCATAACCAGCCATACACGGATTTCCTTTTGAGGCCCCATCTATGTTACATTTCATAAATCACTGAGGGGGAGGATTCTAGAAATCTTTATCAGTGACCAATTGCTTTACCAACCTATTCTTGCCCTGAGGAATAAGCCCCTGCATACCCAACTGTAGAAGTATCTGCACGTCAGCATTTCAAGGGAGATTTGTATGGGGTGTTTTCATTAGAGTTCCAACCATCTCATTAAACCATCTTAAAATTTGTTCCATGATGGTTTGGGATGAACATTTTTTATTTTTTAAAATTCTATCGTTGCATTATTTCCAAACATCCCATATTAGAAAGCTTGGAGTTAAAGCCCAAGCTTTGTTTATCGTTTAATAATCAGAGAAGTTCCTCCTTCAGTTGCTTAGGGTATTGGTAATGCTTCCTCTGTCCCTGTCTATTTGTCTAAATATCAAGGAAAATCCATCCCACAACGTGGAGGTAAATATGTAGGAGGATGGTCTGAAAACACCATCCTCTTATGATTCCCATAGTTGGCATGTGTATGGTCTGAAAATGCCATCCTCTTCTGATTCACATAGTTGGCATGTGGATTGTCTGAAAACGCCATCCTCTTATGATTCACATAGTTGGCATGTGGATGGTTTGAAAACGCCCCTTTTCTAGATATTCTACCATGTCAGAATTTTCTTATGATGCACTAGGCGCATGAACAGTTTGGTTTTCATCCATCCTTGTTTCCTCGAGATATTCTTCCAAACCCAATCCGGTTTTGTGGAATCAAGCTAAAGGGTTATGTATTTTGCCTCTTTAAGGTTAAAGGTGCCTTCATTGTTAGTTCCCCATCTAAGTTGGTCAAGGTCAGTTGATATTAGTATATTTCTTTGATCCATAATGGCCATTAGATCATCAGCCTTTTCTTTCAAGGGGCTATTATCCTTGTATTCCATTTTCTTCCAAGTTCTCCATTTTCCTTCACTATTTGTCTGATCCAAAAAATCATTTGCCCTAAGTAACCCTTTGTTATCAGTATCATTCTTGAGATCCACCAAGTCCTCTCTTAACAACTTAGGTTCATGTTGCCATTTATCGTCCAAAAACCATGCTAGGTCTCCTGCACTTATCTCCCAGAAGCTATTCTTTTGAACTATGTCTCTATTTTCCCAAGCTTTATTCCAGATGTGGGAGCCTTTTATGATGCCATACATTCTTATGTGGTCCTTGTTTTGCCAATTGCTTTCATATTTTTGGTTCCAAATTTGAGCCTAAGAAGCATCTAAATCTTTTATCCATCTCCACCATAATTTCCCCCCCAAAGATTTATTTAGCACTTCAAGATCATCCAGTCCTAAACCTCCATGGTTTTTAGGTTTACAAATATTTTCCCAGGCTACTAAGGCCAATTTCTTCTTTTCCTCCCCTTTACCGCAAATGAATTCTCTTTGAATATTTCTGCATTGTTGTAAAACTCCTTTTGGAGCTAGAAGGGCTGAAAACATGAAGATGGGGATTGTTTGAAGGACAAATTTTGTAAGAACCAATCAGCCTGCAAAGTTCAAAGATCTGTTGGTCCATATGTGAGTCTTGTCTTGCAACTTATGAATCACAGACTCCCAAATAGTCCTGTTCAGAGGTTTGTGTGTGAGTGGTACTCCCAAATATTTGGAAGGTAGCATATCTATTTGAAAGCCCAGAATTCTCGAGATACTTCGCTAAATAGCAATGTTAGTATTCAGAAAAAAAATCTTTGATTTGGAGAGGCTCATCGATGTGCCCTCCACCATAGCGAATTCACTCATGATTTTTTTGTAAGCTAGTGCTTCTTTCACCATGGGAATGCCTTATAACATGGTATCATCTACAAATTGTTGATGGGTCAAAGGCTTTCCGTTCCTAGATAGTTTCAAACCCTAGATCTTACCTACTTCTTTAGCAGACTTTATGGCTCGACCTAGTCCTTCCATCATAAGAATAAAGAGAAAGGGGGATAGAGGATCTACCTGCCTCAAGCCTCTTGAAGTTTTAAAGGTCTTAGATGGAAAACCATTTACGAAAATTGAAAAACTAGCGGAAGTCACAAGGGCCATTACCCATCTTACCCAGTTGTGGTCAAATCCAAAAGCTAGCAAGACCTTCCTGATGTAGGTCCAATGTAACTTATCATATGGCTTTTCTAGGTCCAATTGCATAGTCATTCTTTCCTACCCTTTACTCATCAATGAGTGAACCACCTCATGCACTGGAATGATATTATTTAGAACTTGTCTGCCCTCCACATATCCCGTCTACTCCACAGAAACTAGAGTAGGAAGAAGGGGTTTGAGTCTATAGGCAATAATCTTGGATGTTATCTTATACACCACATTGCATAAAGCTATAGGTCTAAATTTGTCTAGTGTCGTAGAATTGTCCGGTTTAGGAATGAAGGAGATGAAGGATGTATTAAGTGTCTTCAATACATTTCTATTTTTCTTGGAGTCGTCCACCACATTTAATCTATCTTGCTTGACAATACTCCAGATTTCTTTAAGGAAATCTACATTGAAACCATCTGATCCTGGCACTTTTCCATTCTGCATTTCTTTGATGACCTCACTAACCTCCTCTTCATTCACCGGCCTATTAAGATTATAATTATCTTCTCTTGTTAATAGCATGGGGATGTGCTTTGTGAAGTCTCTGATAAATTGTGATCTATCCAAGAGAGCTTCCTCTGTTATGCTTTGAAAATGTTGAACCAACACAACTTCTATCTCTTTATGGGTATTGAGATATTTTCCTCTGGAGTACTTGATCATGGAGATTCTATTGTGAGACCTATGTTCCATTGTAGATTTGTGGAGAAACATTGTGTTTCTTTCCCCTTCTTTTAGCCATTGTACTCTTGATTTTTTGTCTCCAAAATATTTCCTCTAATTTGCATAAGTCCTCCAAATCCTATTAATGCTTGTTGGCTTGTTAATTTCTTTCCCCATCAAAGCCATCTGTGATAAGGGTTTGATTATTTTCTTTCATTTTCCTTTCAACAAATTTTTTCACATAAAAAATATTACGAAATGTATTCGTATTCCAATCTTTGAGCCTGAGTTTGATATGTTTCAATATTTTTTGTAATAGAAACATCCTCATTTCCTGGATTTGCAGATCATGTTTCCACCATTTTCAATGTTGCTAATAAATTCTGGATGGATGAGCCAGATGTTTTGAAACCTAAAAGGTTTGTTCTTTCAAGTTCTATTGTGGGTCGCCTCAAATTGAACAAGCCAATGGTTCGAGCCACCAAAGGGGAGAATTCTCGATGTCATATCAAGGCTTGTGAGCATGAGTTCCTCTGAGATAATGAATCTATCCAACTTTGGGGCTACTTGAGACTCTCCTCCTCTTTTGTTGTTCCAAGTAAAGAGGTTGTTACTTGTAACTATGTCAACTAGCTTCATGTTATCTATAAAGTTTTGAAATTCTATAGAGTCTCTGCTTAGTGTTTTGGTCCCACCTTTTCTTCTAACAGAGATTTGATCATGTTGAAGTCCCTGCCTAGAATCCATGGTATTCCTAAATGTCTATCTCTTAGATCATCTAAATAAGTGAGTAGTCTGAGTTTGTCATTAGGTCTCTGAGGGCCATAAACATTTGTGATTAAATAAGTCTCCTTGTCTCCCACAAGTTGAATAACCAATGATAAATAATTCCTATATGCCTCAGCACCCACTATGCCAAACTTTTCGGGGTTCCAAAGTGTGAGAATACCTCCTGTTGTTTTCTCTGCCTTGAATTCTAGAAATTCATATCTCTTAAGCCATTTTCTGTGTGTTTCTCTTATTTTTTGAATTGAACATTTAGTTTCCTAGTTGAAAATCATATATGGAGTTTCTTGTTTCATTCTATTGTTAAGATTCCTTTCCTTCCTTTTACTTCCTATACCTCTATATTCCAATATGTGAGCTTCATTAAGAAATACTTGTAAAGAAATAGCTGGTTAGATATTTCATCTTACCTGAATCTATCATCAAATTTCCACATTCTATCAGTAAGATATTTTGTTTCTTTCTGCCCCTTTTCCTTCTTGGGTTTCTAGGAGAAAGTCCTGATGTGGTTTTCAAGGATTTCACCCCTTCATTATCTTGTCATTCGAGGTTTCTTTTCCCTCCCAGCCCTTTAGCCTGAGTTCTCCACAGAAACAACTACTACACTCTATTAAATTCATCTTGAGGTAGTGAATCCATACCTTCCATGGTCCCTTGTTTCAGGAATCTTTCTAGATCTAGATGTGCTCTTTCGAGAATATCCTATAGTTTATGATCCTCAGTTTCCACTTCACTCAGCTTCATTTCTTTGTCCATTTCCAGTTCCATGTTGCTCAACATAGTCTCATTTTGTTGGTTATTGTCCTGTATCTTCTCCCTATTTTCTTCCTTTTCCTTCTCCCCTGAGCTATCCTCTATGGCCTGATTTGCCTTTGCTACCTCTTCCTCTTCTTCTAGTATCTTGTACCTATTCTGACTTGCCTGTTTTTCCTCAGTGTTCTTTTTCTTTTGCAACCTTTTCCCTCCTTTACCTCTATTTCCTATTTTATGAAAGCTTTCAGTTTCTTTCCCTATTGTAACTTTACTTCTGCTCTCTGTATTCTTGATAGGGAAGTCTCTAAATAGATGCCCATGTTCATGGAATTTGCGACATAAAAAAGGAACATGTTCATAATCCACTATTTGCACCCAATCTTCATCAAAAACTTCTAGGATCACCTCATCTCGTAGAGCTCCAGAGAGATCCATCTCCACACATATATAGGAAAATGAGGTGTACTTTCCCCTTCTCGTTGACTTAGATATTTTAACAAAACGCCCTAATTAAATTCCTATTGTTGATAAAGATTCTGGTTGCCAGTAATCTAGTGGTAAGGAGTAGAGTCATACCCAAACCTGGACCAAAGTGAAGGTCTCATGCTTTGGGACAAAATTCATCATCCAAGGCCGCATATAGAGGCTTGTAGCTACATAGAGGTAGGGCCCTCCTTCAAACACCCTATCTTTATCCTCAATGTTAGTAAAAATTATAGTAAAGAAACCATTTGACCCAAGATATAGGTCTATATCCCCTTTAGGTTTCCAGTGATATTTAATCCATGCCTATAGCACCTTCTCTGTCAGCCATAACCCCATGAATTTACAAATGATAGCATAAGTCCTCATGTGATCCCCATGCACCTGTATTGTTGGATCACATAACACCACTCTCAGTGTGACAGTGGTCTTAGGCTTACATGGACCATTTTGTTTTTGGTTTTCTACTTCTTGTTTCTTTTCCTCATCTTCCTCATCTTTTTTCCTATCTCTGCCCCTCCTATTATTCTACTCTTGTGTGTTGTTGTTGTCCCATTTCCCTCCTCCTTAAGGACCTTTTTCAACCTCCAACGGTTTCTTGCCTCGGCTGGAAACTACCTGACTATAGGAGGGAGTTGAGTTCCCCCTTTACGCCCCTCCATTGTGTTCAACGCTTGATTAATTTTTGTAAATCATAGTTCTTATCAATCACCGCTTCCTAAATCTATTTCCTCTAAATTCCCACCCCCTTCACCATGGAAGGAAAATTATATCAAGATTGTGTAGCTTTCATTTGGAAAAAAACATATAGTTGCATGCACATCTAATTAACAATATTAATTGCATATGCTTTCATTTTTTATTTAAATTCTCAGACTTCTTAAAACTAGTGATCTGTCGGGCTTGTTTGTCCTTCAATAGTCCAACTGTTTAACTTCACGAAGCCCTTTTATTTATGACTTAATAAAAATTAAGAAATATAAACATAGTTTTTAAGTTAACCATTTAATAAATGTCAACCATTATAAAAACATATTTATAAAAAGTCATTTAACTAATCAAGATATATGTTTATAAAAGAATCAATATATTATTTATAAAATTAAATCTAAATTTAAAAAACACAACCACTACAACTACTTTCTCTCCATTCTCTGCAGCCAACTAACTCTATATAAATTATTAAAAAACACAAATCAATGCAGCTACCTCTCTCCTCTGCCAACTAAACTTTATATAAATTTATTATTCTTCATTAGAATTTATAATTCCTCATTAATAAATTATATAAATTAAAATTATTCTTTAATTTATATAGTTTATTTTATTAAATTTAGGTTAGTTAAATCTTCTATTCATATTGTAATTTTTTATTATTAAATAATATATAGATAGATTTAAAATCTAAAAATAATATCAACTATATTGTTCTATTGTTATTATTTCATTATTATTATATTTTTTCTTTCATTATTAAAATAATATAATAATATAAAAAAATAAAAAATCATATAATTAAATTTTTGAAAAAATAATATAATTTAAAAATAAAGAATAAACAATATTTAATTGATAATGTTAATTACAAATGCTTTAATATTGTACTTAAAGTGTCTTACTATTTAAAACTATTTAAATCTAGTGATATGGAAAGTCATATTTGTGTTTCTTTCAAGTGTCTAACTTCACTACTCCCTTTATTTATGACTTATGACTTAGTAAAGGTTGATAAATATAAGCATGGATTTTAAATTAACTATGTGAGAAATGTGAACAACTATCAAGTGTCTAACTTCACTACTCCCTTTATTTATGACTTATGACTTAGTAAAGGTTGATAAATATAAGCATGGATTTTAAATTAACTATGTGAGAAATGTGAACAACTATAAAAGTTTGTTTATAAATGGTCATTAAACTTACTAAAGAAATATATTTATAAAAAATTTCAATCTTATTAGTTATAAAATTAAATCTAATTAAGAAAAAACAAACTAGTGAAACTACCTCTTCTTTAGGCCAAACTATCTCTATATAAATTATTTCTCTTTTAGGCATTTATATTTTTTATTAAAAATTATATAAATTCAAAATCTATTCTTTTAATTTATAAATTTTCTTTTAATAAATCTAAGTTTGTTGTAAAATTAATGTCAACTATATTATATAATATTGTATTCATAATGTGATTATCCAATATTATTGTAAATGAAAAGATTTTTTTAGCCTAAATCGCATCGTATTTCATTTATCCACACATAACAAAATTTTTAGACATAAATCATATTTTCTCAATACTTGATATGGATCACATAAACAGTAAATTACAAATGTTCTTTTATTATTCAAATAACAAAATAATATAAAAATATGTACTTTGGTTGCGATGGCTGTACCTTGGTTGCGATGGGCTTTATTCCTCCACAAATAGTTTTCTCATGTGATTTCGCTCAAAAAAATTCTCATAAAAAAATATTGTATTAATTTTTTTTAAAATTAATATTAATTTTAAAATCTATTAAAATTAAAAAAATAATTGTCAACTATATGTAATGATGTTTTTATTGTTATTACCAATATGATCATAATATTTTTATTATTTATTATCCGAATATTAATCATTAATTTTTATGATTATTAAATAATAGATTAATATAAATAAAAAATCAACATTTCCATATTAATTAATCTTGAAAAAATATATTAATATAAAATTTTAGAAAATCAAAAATTATTAATTAATAATTTTAATTAAAAACACTTTAATCTCATTTGAAGGTCTCTTTACTACGTTAAAACTGGTGATGTGAGAATTCAAACTTGGTTTTTCCTTCCAGCGTCGAACTTCACTGGGTCCCTTTTATTTGTTACTTAAAAAAAATTAAAAATATTCATATAGATTTTTATTAATATTTAATAAATATAAATAATTATAAAAATATATTTATAAAAAGTCATATAACTGTTAAAAAAATATACATATGTTTTACAAAAATCAATTATTTAAAAAAAAAAACACACAAACCATTGCAACTACCACCTCCTGCTTTATAATTTCTAATAACGCATATCGATCCATTTTAAAATGTTCGGAATTTCTTATTAAATGTTTAATGTGGAACGAGATTCGCTCGGCACCCGCTAACAACACCATCTTAGCACCTGGACAATTACTATTGGTAGATATTTAATACAGTGACCCCAATATCCGTCTCAATAACGTACATCCACCCATTTTAAAATGTCTAGAACTACCTACGGAAAGCGTTATATGAAACGAGATTCGCACGTTACCTTTTAACAACCGCATCTTCGCACATGGACCATTATTATTATATAGTTTAGGTTATATTGTTTTTGTTTTTAGTTAAAATAATTGATTGACTTTTTAAAATTTTAAATAAATTTTTATAAAAATTTTCAAGAAAATTAAATATTTTGAAAATTAGTTTCGAAAACTTTTAAATTAAAATTTTTATTTTCGTGGTGCATTGAGGTTTTTCTGATCTATATTAAATTTTTCAAACAATATTTTGGAGATAATCACATCAAAACTTGTTAGTCTACACTTTTGGAACAAAAGTGTGGTTCATGGTCATGACAAGATCAAGAACTAGATCCAGGCATAGCTTAAATAGAGAGAGATCATTTTAAGAATTACAAAAAAACAGCTATAATTGACCAAAAAACAAATATAATTGACCACACGGACAGCTATATTTGACTGGTCCAAGAGATAGTTAATTCATTAATTAATTTGTTAAATATAATTATTTTTAATTCATATGAACCTAAACAAATTTAATTTAAAAATAATTTTAACTTAGGAACTATAATCGAAATACTTATTAGTTAACCAAAAATAATCATTTTTAATTCATATGAACCTAAATAAATCTGATTAAAAATATTTTAATTACCCTCATTAAAATAACTCATAATATAATATATTATCTTTAATCTAATTAGTTAATTCTATTACTAAACCTATTTTTATATAACCAAATATGAATAATTTTTATTAAAAATATATAAACTCATCCAACCTATGAGGTACTATGGTACTAACTAGAAAAAAAGATTATAGATAGGTTTATAAATTTATAGAATAAATTTAATTTAAATCAAAATATTTATTAGTTTTCCAAAATTAATCATTTTTAATTCATATGAACCTAAATATATCTAATTAGAAATATTTTGATTCCGCCATTTATTTATCTATTGTTAATAAAAATGAATTAAATAACCATAATATAGCTATATTTGGTTACTTTTTTATGACTAACCCTATTTTAAAACCGATATCCATAATTTTTATTTAAAATATAATAAACTCATCCAAACTATGAGGTACTATGGTATTAACATAGAATAAGAATAATTAAAATAAAAGTTATTCATTACTAAATTAATTTGGATAACTCTTTTAGGTCAAATTAAATATGATAAAGAATACACCCTTAATGGATAATCACTTAACTATATGATTATTAATTTTAAACATATCTATTTATACTATAAGATTACTAAGAAAAACATCTCTACTAAAACTAGAGAACTCCACCTCATATACCCGGAGGCATTTTTTATTCATTAAAAAAAAAAAAAGAACAGGAAATCCATTCGATCATAAAGACAAGGGAAAAAAACAGAAAGGAAACAAGGGGAAGAAAAAAAGAGGGGGGCACTTGGGGAGCTAAGAGGAAAGGGCGGGGATCCAACATCTTCTAATCTTCTAGGCATAATCCCTATTGAGATTCCTTGTCCTCCTTTCAATTTCTATGGCCTCCCTAAACTTCCGATGATGAAAACGAGCAATCTTAGCATTAACCTTAGCCTCCTAAATACATATATGATGTTTAGTCTTCTCCTCATGTTCAACCAAGGTTGAAGTCCGAGTCCTCCAATGCTTGATGTCAAATGCGTGCTCATGAATCTTTTTATTAATAGAGAGCCCAGTTTCACCAACATAGGGGGTCCCACACGAATAGGGAATAACATAAACACCTTTCATTTCCTTGGAGTCAACCGGGTCTTTAACAGATCTAAGGGAGCTGCAAATGGTGTTGAGGGGTCTGAAGGTAGAGCGAACATTATGCCTCTTAAGGATTCTCGCAATCCTATCAGTGTTCTCCTCAATGAAAGGGAGATACACCCCTGCAACTCGATCTAAGGGGTATATTTTAACCTTGGGATCTTTGCTAGCTCTAAGGAAGGCTTTCAGACCGTGGTGCCTACTATGACCATTATTAACGAAAAATTTAAGAAGATGGGCTTTCTCTCTGTCAAGGTTCCCTTCATCAGAGATTCTCAGCGCACAAGTAGCAACCGTGTTGAGAACAACCCATTTTTTTGTGTGGAAATGCTGAGGGTTTACATGTAGATACTGCTTAATATGAGTTTTCTTATGAAGCACCTTGTGGGAGAAAGAACCATATTGACTCTTTGAAATGAGAACATCAAGGAAAGTTAGGCACCCATCAAGTTCTTGCTCCATAGTAAACTTTATGGAGGAAGATTGATTGTTGAGATTTTGAAAAAATAGATACAACTCCTCATGGCCATGAGGCGAGATGACATTAGTATCATCCACAAATCTTTTCCATAGCTTCGACAGGAGATGGGCTCATGCCAAAGCCTTTGATTCAAAGTCCTCCATAAAAATATTAGCCACAATAGGGGATAAGGGGGAGCCGATGGCAACCCCATAAATGTACTCATAGAATTCCCCTTCAAAGCAGAAAAAAGTAGAGGTAAAACAAATCTCTACTATATGAGTAGTATCAGGGTTAGTGAGGTGATTAATGACCTCAATGGCCTCCCTTATAGGAATAAAAGTGTAAAGATAAACAACATCAAAGCTAACAATAATGTCCCCAGGATCACACTTTATGCCTTATAACTGACTAAAAAATCAATAAGAGACTTCGACGAAGGACTTTGTAAGCCCAACAAGGGGTTTAAGCTTCTAGGCAAGACATTTTGCTAGGAGGTAGGTGGGCCCTCCTATGTTGTTGACAATAGGTCTCACGCGGGGCCCATCCTTGTGGATGTTAGGAAGCCCATAGATCTTAGGAGTGATGGGGCTACTCTCAATAAGTTTGTAACTGAAGGAAGCCACAATGTTACTAGACTTAATGGCTAGAAAAGAATTCTTGGAGATCCTTTTCAGGGGACTATTACTAAGATTTTTATAGCTTCCACTATTGCAAACATGATCCAACATCTTCTTGATATAATCCTCCTTTTCGAGGGTAACAGAAGCCCCATATTTATCAGCTTTTAGAATGACTATGTCCTTGTTCTGGTTCAAGGATCTAAGGGCATCAAATTACCTTACTAAGATTATCCTTAGGAGGCTTGGCCTTTCTATGGAGGACAACACCATATTGCCTAATAGTGTCCTTGATTTTATGAGGAAAACCCCTAATTCAAAACTTGACATCACACATAATGTCTTCCACGAGGATCTTTCTGGTGTGATGGAAAATTGTTAGGCCCCTATACTACTATTGTAACCCCTTATTGTTATTACTACAAGCCCATTGTTATGTTGTGGTACCCATGTAGTCCCCATATTGTTAGTATTGTGCCCCATAGAAGCTTACTATTGTTATTATTGTGTCGTTACATTATTATTGTTATGTCGACTCTAATTATATTATGACCCCTTAGACTCCTATATATATAAAGGAGGTCTTGTCATTTGTATCATCCAAGAATTGTTCATTTTTGTAATGTAAAGGAGGTTTCCCCCTGTAAGAGGCTTATTTCTAAGGCGTTGCTCTATCTTTTCTATCTTTTCGTGAGATGGTTTCATAACATTTGTTATCAGAGCTTTGGATTCTAGGATTTCATTGCTCCAAATAGGTCATCGTGGCATTTTTAGTATAACATTTTTCTACGACATTTCAAAAGAGAAAACAAAAACCCATATGAGAGGAACTCACATTGAACCTCGGGTTTGAATTTAAGAGCTTGTCTCACTATAGTTTCAGCAATATGATTTGAGGAAGTTAGGTTTTTTGCAGGCTCCATCATTTCGACTAAAACAGGTCATTGTGGGATTTTTGCTATAACTCTTTCTCTACAAAGTTTCAGAAGTTAAAATGAAAACCCATTTGAGAAGAAATTGGTCTAAACCTTGGGTTTTAATTTTAGATCATTTCTCGCTATAATTTTAGAGATATAATTTGTAGAATTTAGGGTTTTTACAGACCCCCAAATTTCATTCTGAATAGCTTACCTTGGGAAAATCGTCATAACATTCACTCTGAACATCAAATTGAATTTTTTTCAAAAGTTACAAAAAGAGGACAGACTATAGTTTTTGTGTATAGTTTTGAGATCCAAAGGTTAAAATAGTGACACGTGGCACTTCATACAAGTTCACTCTTCTGAAAAGGTATATAATTAGGTCATCTTGGGAGATTGTCCATAACTCTTTCTTCAAGAATCCAATTTTGATCAGACTAGTGGCATTGGAAAGAAGACATAGAGGGTTACTCCAAGTTGCATCTTCAGTACTGGAAGAGCTGAAATTAAAGATCTATAGTAATTTCAAGATCAAGCTCCTAAAATCACGAAAAGATGATATGAGGAATTTTGATGGCAAGGATCCGGTAAATTGAATACTACAGATGGAGCAATATTTTGATCTACATGAGGTGAAACTATTATAGAAGGTACTTATTGCATCTTCATATGTAGAACCAGATTAATTTTTATGGTATAAAGGGCTTTTTTCTTTTAAGCCACTTGTTACGTGGTCAATTTTCACAGAGGAAATGATAGCACATTATGAGTATACAAAGAGAAACACCTTCTTTAGCCAATTGATAAATCTCAAACAAAAGTGTTGAATCCTAGAGCACATTGAGGACATTCAAAAATTTAATCTAAGGGTAAATGATATTCCAGAGAGCCAAAGGATTGATTTCTTCATAAGTACTTTAAAGGATAACATTTGACATGAGGTTCGTCTTTGGGAACATGATTCATTAGGGAAGGCATTCAAGTGGGCAAGAAAAATTGAAAGCGAAATTATGGAAACAAGGAATCCCACCACTCATGACTATAATTATGGAAGTGTTTCTTCTCCTAGCCTTCCACAACCTACAAGGTTTACACCAAAACAAATGCAAGAAAAAAGAGAAAAAGGGCTTTGTTACAATTGTGATAGCAAATGCATTAAAGGTCATAAGTGTGCTGAAAAGAAATTGTTTTACATAGAGTATGAAGAGGAGGAAGAAAAGGATTAAGAACATCAAAATAAGAGGATATACATCAAGACTCAATCTCAAAGAAAGAGGAAATGAAGCCAACCATATCTTGTAAAGCATTGGAAAAAATTGCCACTCCTCAAACTCTCAAGATAAAAGGACAGATCAAGAAGAAAAAGGTTCAAGAAGTGAAAGATCACATCAAGAAAGAAGAAATGAATCCAACGATATCTTGTAATGCATTGGTTGTAATTACCACTCCTCAATCTATCTAGATAGAAGGACATATCAAGGAAAAAAATGTTCAAGAAGTGAAAGATCACATCGATCATTAGGGAATGAATCTGACCATATCTTGTAAAGCATTGGAAGAAATTATCACTCCTTAAACCCTCAAGATAGAAAGACATATCAAGAATAGAAAGGTTCAAGTAGTGAAAAATCACATCGAACATCAAAAACAAGTTCGCTAACTTTTAAAAGATAACGCCACTTTGGTGCAGAATCGAATGAAACAACAGGTAGATCAATGTCGCGGTGAATAATGTTTTGATGAATGTGATTGGGTATTTTTACAACTACATCTCAAGCAAGCTATTTATGAGAAGGAAATGTTGGCAATATTACATGCACTTAAGAAATGGTGACCTTACCCAATGGGAAGACACTTCAAGGTAAAAATGGATCATGATAGTCTTACATACTTTTTAGAACAAATATTATCTTTAGAAGAACAGAGAAAATGGGTCACAAATATGTTGGGTTATGACTTTGACATCATCTATAGAAAAGGGAAGAAACTTTTTGTTGCAGATGCACTCTCAAGAAAGGATGAGGACGTGGAAGCATTATTTTCTGTTATTTATATTATCCAACGAAACTGGATAAACAAATCAAGGGATGAATGGAAGAAGGACAATGAAGTCTGGCCACTCATTCAAATGTTACAGAATATCCCAATTCAAACAATATTTCCAGAACTTGAATATTAGAACCTAGAGAAGTCATAGAAACAAGAACCCAACAGCTACAAAATCGATCAATTTCAGAGTATCTCATTAGGTGGAAGAACTTACCCACTGAAGATTCCACATGGGAGGACAAGAATTTTGTAAAGAAGAATAAAGAACTACTCAAGTGTTGAGGACAATAGTTTTTGAAGGAGAGGCGCATGTTAGGCCCCTATACTACTGGTGTAACCCCTTATCATTATTAGTACAACCACATTAATATATTGTTTTACCCATGAAGTCCCCATACTATTATTATTGTGCCCCATAGAAGCCCACTATTGTTATTATTGTGCCTTTACATTATTATTGTTATGTCGGCTTTGATTATATTATGACCCCTTAGACCCTTATATATAGAAATGAGGTCTTGTCATTTGTATTATCCAATAATTGTTCATTTGTGTAATGTAAACGAGGTTTCCCCCTCGAAGAGGCTTATTTCTAAGGCATTGATCTATCTTTTCTATCTTTTTGTGAGATGGTTTCATAACACAAAGTTTAATCCCTTCTCAAGAAGACTATAAACATAATCAAGAAAATAAAATTTAGAAGGATTAACAACATTATTATTCTTAATTATTTTAATCTTGAATTAACATTATTATATATACCATTATTATTAATATTTCTACTATCAATATTATTATTATGGTTGTTCATACTATCCGAATATATATAGTCCTATTTTTATCATTCTTATTAATATTATTGTATGTAATAAAATTATTATGATTTCTATTGTCTATCATTAGAATTCAAATTATTACATAAAAAATCAATATTCATATTACGATCATTATTAAATATTGTCCTTAATTTATTTAAATAAATATTATGGTAATTGTAAGTCAACACAAGATCACCAAGGTTCTCATTCAAAGAATAGATCATCTTGGAATCCACGCTTAGGGGAGATAGACCAAATCTGATACCACCATTACTGCAGTGAACGTGGGTTGAATGAAGGGCTAGAGACCCATCAGTGGAGTGTTGATCCGAAGGGAAGAAAATAGGAGAGGTTGTCGCAGGGATGATCGAAGCACCAAATTTGTCTTCGAACACAAGGAAATCAGAAAAAGTGGAACCGTAAGGTTTGACTATGCCATCGGAGGGAAAGGTATCCACCATTAGAGTAGAACCAGGGTCAGTAACAATAGTCACATCAATAGAGGGGATGTTTAAAACCAAGGATGGGTTAGAATATGAGATAAGAGGAACCAGATCAGGGGAAACCATATTACCTAACAGTGAACCCTGTTCCATGTTGGGGCGTGGCGGAAAAGAAAGCGAAAACTCTGGTGACCTAGCAGCCTCTCCAAAACTTGACAAGATACACTCGATGGCAGGGGGACAATCTGAAGTTGGATCGCCATTAACCTAGGATCTAAGACCGGTGATTTGATTGACAAAAGCCTGGCTACTAGACAATTGACCCACGGAGAAAGAAAAATCTTTGATTAGACTCTTGGACAACCTAAGAAACTCGAAACACTACTTCTGTCTCCAAATGTCTTCCATCCGTTGAGATTTAAGAGCTGAACGAGCATCAACCCTCAACCACAAGGGTGATGAAATTATGCCAGAAAGTTCCAAATGTAAAGAAAGAAGATGTCAAAAAAGTTGATCTAGAACTCTTCTATCGCTGCAAATCTTAGACCTCAAGAATGCTAAAATAGTGTTTAGAAAGACATGTTGGTTCTTAGGAATATTCAAGGGATGATTAATCTATTCAAAAATCAGAATGACGGAGGAATCTCTACATCTCTTAAGAAATTCCAAATCTAACTTCATCTTCGAAACCTACAAGCGTGCCCGTTCAAAATGATGAAACTTAATTGCTGTGGCCCTTTTGTGCAGGGATGTAATTATTAAATTGAGGCTTCTGTGATCCATATCAAATTTTTGAGACAGGTTTTCGGTGATAATCACATCAAAACGCATTAGTTGACGCATTTCGAACCAATAAGTGTGGTTCATCGCCAGGACAAGATGAAGAAACAGATCTAGGCATAGATTAAATAGAGAGAGATTCTTCAAACAGCTAGAAAAAAATAGCTATAATTGACCACAAGAACAGGGTAATAGCTATATTTGACTGGTCCAAGAGATAGTTAATTCATTAATTAATTTGTTAGATATAATTATTTTTAATTCATATGAACCTGAATAAATCTAGTTTAAAAATATTTTTAACCTCGGAAGTATAATAAAAATATTACATAGTTTCAGGCATTACGTACATTCGGGCATGTCTGGGTGTGGACAATATTTTTTTTTTTTTCTTATTTTTTTTGGTTAATCACATTGAATAATAAAATTAATAAATAATTTTGATATACCTCTCATTAAAATAACCTCATGATAGGTATCTGTATGATTGTCTTAATCTAATTAGTTAATTCTAGACGGTGAATTTCCCCTTGATTTCTAAGTTAAGTAAATATGGGGATTAGTTTTTTATTAAAAAATATATAAACTCATCCAACATATGAGTTACTGTCGTAATTCACTAAGAATATTTATTTCTATATAAGTATATATATATATTTAGTTATATTAAGAGAGGAGAGGAGAGAGAGAGAGAGAAGAGAGAGAGAGAGAGAGAGAGAGAGAGAGATTTAATAAATTATAAGAATATATTTAATTTAAATCAAAATAATGATTAGTTTTCGAAAATCAATCATTTTTAATTCATATGAACCTAAATACATAAAATTAAAAATATTTCAACTACCCATATTATCTTTACTAATAAAAAGAATTAAATAACTCACACTATAGTACATTATGTTTATTTTTATTACTAATCCTGTTTTTATATCACCAAATATTAATAATTTTTATTAAAAATATATAAACTCATCCAATCTATGAGGTACTATGGTATTAACCGGAATAAAATAATAAATAAAGGATTATTCATTACTAAATAAATTGGATAACTCTTTTATCCAAATTAGAATATGACAAGGAAAACACCTAAATGATAAGGCTTACAGAGTCCTTCGTCAAAGACTCTTATTCATTTGTCAATGAGTTAAAGGGAATAAAATGTGATCCTGAGGACATTCTTGTTAGCTTTGATGTGGTTTCTCTTTACACTTCCATTCCTATAAAGGAGGCCATTGAGGTCATTAATCACCTCAAATACCGTGATATTGCTCATTTAGTACAGATTTTCCTTGCCTCTACTTTTTTCCTACTTTGAAGGGAAATTATATGAGGAGACTTGTGGGGTGGCCATGGGCTCCCCCTTGTCCCCAATGTGGATAATCTTTTTATAGAGGACTTTGAATCCAAGGCTTCTGCCTCAGCCTGTCTCCTTTCGAAGCTATGGAAACGATTTGTGGATGATACTAATGTCATCTGGCCTCATGGGCATGAGGAATTGGATCTATTTTTTAAACATCTCAACAATCAATCCTCCTCTATTAAGTTTACTATGGAGGAAGAAGTTGATGGGTGACTACCTTTCCTTGATGTTGTGATTTCGAAGAATGAAGATGGTTCTTTCTCCCGCAAGGTGTTTCGTAAGAAAACTCATACTGAGCAGTATCTTCATGCAAACTCTCACCATTTCCATGCTCAAAAATTGGTTGTTCTCAACACGATTTCTACTCATGCCCTGAGAATATCTGATGAAGGAACCTTGATAAAGAGAAAGCCCGTCTTCTTAATGTTTTTGTTAATAATGGATATAGTAGGCAACAAGGTCTGAAAGCTTTCCTCGGAGCTCACAAAGTTCACAAGGTTAAAAATGACCCCTTAGATAGAGCCACAAGGGTGCATCTCCCTTTCATTCATGGGACCACTGACAGGATTGCGAGAATCCTTAGGAGGCATAATGTTCCCTCTACCTTCAGACACCTCAACACCATTTGTAGCTCCCTTAGATCTGTTAAAGACCTGATTGACCCCAAGGACATGAAAGGTATTTATGTTATTCCTTGTTTGTGTGGGACCCCCTACGTTGGTGCAACTGGGTGCTCTATTAATCAAAGGATTCATGAGCATGCAGCTAACATCAAGCATGGGAGGACCGAGACTTTAGCCTTAGCTGAACATGTGGAGAAGAGTAAGCATCATTTATGTATTGAGGAGGCTAAGTTTATTGCAAAGATTGCTCATTTTCATCATCGAAAGCTTAGGGAGGGCATAGAAATTGAAAGGAGGCCGAGCAATCTCAATAGGGACAACACCTAGAAGATTAGCAAATGTTGGGTCCATTCCCTTTCCTCTTAGCTCTCCTGTCCCCCGCACCCCCCACCCTCTTTTTTTCTTCCCCTTGTTTCCTTTTGGATTTTTTCCCTCGTCTTCTTAATCGAGTGCTTTTCTTGTGTTTTTTTTAGATGGATAGAAAAAGTCTCCCATATTATTGAGGTGAAGTTCTATAATTTTAGTTGATGTTTTGCTTATAAATTTATATATAAATAAATATGTTTAAAATTATAATCATATATTAATTTATTATCATTTAAGTGTATTCCTTATCATCTTCTAATTTGACTAAAAGAGTTATCCAATTTATTTAGTAATGAATAATCCTTTATTTATTATTTTATTCTAGTTAATACCATAGTACCTCATAGGTTAGATGAGTCTATATGTTTTTAATAAAAAATATTCATATTTGGTTATATAAAACGACTAGTAATACAAATAAACATAATATACTATATTATGAGTTATTTAATTTGTTTTATTAGTAAAGGTAAAATGCGTAATCGAAATATTTTTAATTAGATATATTTAGGCTCATATGAATTAAAAGTGATTAATTTTTGAAAAATAATAAATATGTTGATTTAATTATTAATATATATATATATCATATATATATATATAGTTAATTCATAGGTTAGATGAGTTTATTATATTTCAATAAAAATTATTCATATTTCGTTATATAAAAATAGGTTTAGTAATAAAATTAATTAATTATATTAAACATACTATACTATATTATGAGTTGTTTTAATGAGTGTAACCAAAATATTTTAATTTAGATTTTTTTAGGTTCATATGAATTAAAAATAATAAATATTTTGATTTAAATTAGATTTATTGAGGTTCATATGAATTAAAAACAATTATCTCTAACAAATTAATTAATGAATTAGTTGTCTCTTGGACCAGTCAAATATAGTTGATATGAATTAAAAATAATTATATCTAACAAATTCATTAGTGAATTAACTGTCTCTTGGACGATTCAAATATAGTTTTACCTTGTCCCTGTGGTCAATTATGGTTGTTTTTTTCTAATTGTTTGAATGATCTCTCTCTATTTAAGCTATGCGTGGATCTGGTTGTCTGGTTCTTCATCTTGTTATGATGATGAACCACACTTGTTGGTTCGAAACACGTCAAGTAATGAGTTTTGATGTGATTATCGACAAAAACCAATCTCAAAAAAATTATTTTCTTATCATTCAATTAATTTTATACAATTATATATATATATATAACTCCAAATGTTATCATAATAAGCACTTTATTTTCAATATTTATTGATTTTTATAATGTTTATTTTTTCCACACATGTTAATTTAGAAATTAAAAAACATTTTATATAAAAAAAAGTAGGAGTCCACTAATGAGGCAAAGGAATTGTCTAGAATAACAAAAGTGGCTGGAATCCGTGCAAAAGATTCTCAAAAAATCTTGTAGAGGTAATGTTTGAATCGTGTTTTTGATGGTGGAAATGGATCCACTATAAAAAACATCTAGGTCACCTTAAATTTTGAAGTTTACCAACTATAAGTTGGATTTACAAAAATTGTTGCCAATTTTTCTCTAAATATAACCGAAATTAGACTACTATGCAAAAAATAGTATATTTTATCTTGACATAGAATGTTCTGTTAAATGGTTATAAAAGTTCAATACAATTAATGCATTGAATGTACCACACATGTCATGCCATTCATATTGTAATCACATTTTCCCTACTTTTTCGTCATGTCAGGCCATTCACATTGTAATCACATTTTCCCTACCTTCTAAAGAAGGTAGATAATAAGTCACTATAAAGAAGTAGAAGTAATTTAATGATATTTTTGATGAAGCATATCGCAATTGAAGCTCTATTTATATGAAGTTTCTCCCCTTGAAGATTCAGGTTAATGTTACTTTCATCAATTAATAAATTCTTTTTTTTGGTATTTTGGTTATCCAACAATTAACATTTACACACAAAATCATGAAATATTTTATTATTTGCTTTTTGAATTTTATATTTTTTTTATTAAACAACACGACACATGGTACAATACCTCTTTCCTCAACTAATATTGTTTGAAAAAAAATCAGCCTATAAACATGTTTCAATATATACAAATAACATAGTGATCTATCACCCAGTGGGTAATTCTATGGGAACAGAATAATACAAAGAGGAAATAAAAATATGTTCTCTTCATTATACACCCTTATAACCCCTATTTGTAGCCCTTCAAATAGTATTTCGTTAGACACTAGCTATATATGGAATTTCATTTGGATATACCATTACGTATATTGGAAGCCCCTGAGATTACCCAAAATCAACTTTACATAACCCTATCAACCATTTTGTTTTTATAGTACATTGAAAAAGACACTCAGGAATTTTACTCTCAATTACCTTGGTATTAAGTAGTAAACCTAAGGGTATAATCAAGTCTACATTCTTAGTTCCATTAGAGATTGGATTGAGTGCTATTATTCTAACAAGATAAATTTAGCACCTAATGCTCCATTTCCCTAATGACCTTATTGAATATTGTGGGACAAGAGACCCACTTCCACTTAGGGAAGTCTACCAAGGCATACATACTATGCCTCGTTTAGTTTTGAACCTGTGACATCTTAGGAGGAAACACATGGTCTTAACCATTAGAACCACTTAAGTTGTATAATATAACGTAATATAATTATATTTGTGACTAGCCATATAATATATCATGACACAGTTGTTAAGACACTCTAGGCTGAGTAGAAAAAATTCTTATCATCCTTTTGGTTGGTAAACCATGAATTAGTTGTTTCAACAATAATAATTATCATTCATATGTGTATATGTATATGTGTATGTATATATATATAATTTTTATTTGAATATTATGCTATTTTTGTTCAACATAAAACATTCCTACTCATATTTATATGTATTAGAAATATAACTATATATTTTGACACATAAAACTATAACTTTTAATTTATATTATCAGAAAATATTATAATAATATATTATATTATAAATCATATTTTATAATTAAAAATATTAACCATTTAAACATATTTAAAATACAATTAATTATTGCAATATTTTATATATTTTCCTATTAGGATTATAATTCTCTTTTTTAATAAAACTAGCATGCTACATCAATATATAAATATATAACTCATTAGACCATATGATTTATAATTTCAATATCAATAAACAATATTATAAACTATATTGTTAAAACAAACACCATCTTTAAAAATAATAATTATGAAATACTAAAATTATTTATTTATTTTTATTTAATATTATAATTGTATTTAAATATCACGATTCATATATTTCAAATATAACTTTAACATATATTTTCGTATAATATTTTAATATATATTATATTATAAATTAAACATTATCTATATAATAAAATAATTATCTATCCAATATAATTAAATTTAATTTATATATAGCAGTAGTTTATAATGCGACTTTTTGAAGTTTTTCCGGCGAATTTTTCCGGTGAAAAATCCGGCAACACTTATTGGAATCCAAGTTTGATAGCTAGTTTCTTCACAATCAATGGCTCCCAGGGGTTTTTCAGGGCGCTGAATCCAAATATACAGTTAAAAAACCATTTTAACTGCTAAAAACCAAGATTTAACCTCATTTCTTCGTCCGGATTCCATCACCGGAATCTCCAAAAAGTTGCATTATAGACAACTCCTTTATATATATAGCCCCAAGGGTTAGCTCAACCAGTCAAATCAATGCATGGCCGATATATATGACCACGCGGGTGTCTGCGTGGTTCAAGTGAAATACATATCAACAAGGCACTGATTTGACCAGCTGAGCTAGCACTTGGGGGCTATATATATATATAATAATATAATATATATATATAATATAATATAATATATATATATATATATCCCCAAGGGCTAACTCAACCGGTCAAATCAGTGCTTCATGCCTCGCTGATATATACTTCATGTGTGGCTCATGGACACCTATGCAATTACTGGGTGGCCGCTACGTCCAAAAAAATATCTGTTCTTGATCAAGGGTATCCCTAACCCCAAGGGGTTCAGCGAGAAACCTGTAGTCACTCCGCGTGGTCATTGGATGGCCACTACATCCACAAAAATATCTGATCTTAATCAAGGGTATCCCTAACCCCAACGGCTTCCGGGAGAAACCCGTAGTCACTGGGCGGCCGCTAAGAAATATTTGAGCTTGATCAAAGGTATCCCTAACCCAAGGGCTTTCGCTAGAATTGACCCTGTGGCCTCCCAAACAATGAGACACTTATTTGACCAATTAAACTAACCTTTAAAACTATATATATAAACTAACTCTCATTTATATTATATAATATAATTTATAATATAATAATATTACAAAATATATTTCTAAACAAAAACATTTAGTTCATTAAAAAATATCGAAACATATTATTATTACTAAATTTATATATTTTAATCTTAATATTTTTCTTTCTTATATAAAATGTCATTATCTTCAAAAATAATATAAGCCATATAATATAATTTATAATATAATAAACTAAATACTATATATTTAATTGACATAACAATATTCTAAAATGAAAACATATGTATATAACTATTGTATATGCATTTTAACTTCAAAGTTAGAAAATGAATTTATTTATTATTTAGAAAAAAACATTTATTTAATTATATTAAAATATTGACTTATGAATAACAATTAATATGTTTTTAATTAATATTTTATTTTAAGTATTATATAATAGCTAAATATTAAATCAATTATATTATTTTTAATTAACATTTATCATTTCTATATATTATGACACTATCATATTCATAGGAATTGTTATTCATCACAAGCTCAATTGGAACCATAGCATTGAGAAAATGATTAATGGGGTGGAAAGCCTATTTTGGTCTTTAAAGTAATTGTAAAACAACAAACCTCGTAATGTGAGATAAAAAGAAGTTCCTCTTTGAAACTTTAGTCACTCTTTTTATCTTATATGGCTATGAGGTTTGGGGTTGCAGCATCTCCATGGAATCATGGAGAAATATTGAGCAAATCCAAAAGCGTTTTATAACTTATAACCTGAAAATTAAAAGTAATACACCCTATCCTATTCTCCTTATAGAAGCAGGTATTTCCGCTATTGAGAGCCTAGCTATGATTAGGTTTCTGTTGTACAAGCACAAACTCAATAACATAGACGATCATAGAATTCCTAAGCTAGCTTTAAATTCTAGCCAAAACCACCTAAGGCTCAATCGAGGGTGGCATAAAGACACAAGGGCCTGGTTAAACTATTGGGAGATCAACGAGAATGATGCATTGAAAAACATAAATAACATTAAAGATATTGTTACTTCTAAGTTCAAAGAAAAAATGTCATGTGAGAAAGATATAGCAGCTAAAAGAAAATTAAGTTACTATAAGAAGGTCATCAACCACACCCTAGAAGATCAAAAGTATCTCTCTATTTTAACTAGCTCAAAGAAGAAAATTAATATAGTAAAGATTAGAACGAATTCTCATGAGCTCCATAGTGAAACAGGTCGTTGGGCAGTTCCTAAAACACCATAGATGGAAAGGATCTGCCATATATGTGAAAATAGGAACATCGAGGATGAAAACCACTTCCTCTTAGAGTGCCCCGCATACAACCACATTAGATATCAGTTTCACAATCTTTGTTACAATACTGGCCTTCCTAGCCTTTTACAATGTCAAAATTATAGTGAGCTTGGGAGGCTTCTCTCCAAGCTTTTTGAGCATAGAAATAAAATCTTAAATCAAAATAAATAATTTGTTTCTTTAGGTCCGATAGACCAATGTTTGGTCTTAGTGGACGTTAACCACCACCATCATCATCATTTATGTGTAAAGTATTTCTTTATTATTAAAAAATAATTAAATTAATATAGACATTAAAATATAATATTCATAATAAAGATTGATTTTTTTATTGTGTAATTATTATTTTATTATTTTTACTCACACCATTTTCCGCGTGTATATTGAACAAAAATTGAAGATTTAAATTTTTTCGGTGTTTCAAGATTTAATGTAGCACACCATCTCGACTTTATGTCATGTGCTTTAGTAATATTTTGGTTAACCAACAGAATATTATATTTAATTCCATTATATTTAATTCCATCTTTGTCTTGATGAGATTTTCTTTAGTGGTATTATGGTTAACCCACAGAATATTATATTTAATTCTTGCTAGTTTGTTATTTTTGTCTAACAAATTAAAAAGTAGTTTCACAAAACAAATAATTTTTAACCATTAAAGAAAATATTAAATCTCTTAAGAGGTCACAAGTTCAAAACCAGAGGGGGTAGAGTATGTATGCCTTCGTAGACTTAGCAGTCAAATCGCTGCACGGAGGTGGGTCTCTACAAACAAGGGGGTCTAAAGTACATAAAATATGGTGTCTGGCTTGGCTGTGACCTTAAAAATGGATATTATTATTATTATTATTATAAAGTACATAAAATAATGGAATATTAAAAATAATAAATAAATTATTAGTATTATATTAATGTATATTGGTTTTATCGTTTTATTGACATGTAATATCTATAAAAAAATATTTTAAAACATAAATATTTTTATAAACCATAAATAAAATCTTTTAACATCTATATTAAATCACATAATTTTGATCTTTCAAATACAAATATCATTTATATTTATGATTTATAATATCATATTATCATTATTGTCCAATCCACACACCAAATTGGTGTATGGGACCCCTTTATTTGTGGAAAAGGAGACCCACATCCCCTTAAGAAAGTATACCAAGGCATACATATTCTACCCTTTTGGTTTTCATCCTCTAAGATCTTAGGAGGAAACACATGGTCTTAACCAACTCACTCAAATTGTATAATATAATGTAATATATTTATATTCCACATTAGCCATAAAATAGATCATGACACGATGATATGATGCCTTGTTAAGACACTCTGTGGTGAAAATGTCACCGGTTCAAAACTCCATAGAAATAAATTATTGTCATTATATTGGTTGGTGAACCATAAATTAGTTGTTTCAACTATATATATATATAATATATATAATATAATATAATTTAATATATATTTTTTTTTTTAACATAATCCTCTACTCTTAATCATATTATATTTGAAATATACTATCATTAATATTTTTGGTTAAATAAAATTATAGCTATCTTGTCCCGAAATGAACCACACTGGTTGCTTCGAACACACCTGATTGTGTCGAAACACGTCGACGAAATTTTATTTTATGTGATTTTGACCAAAAATGTTGTCACAAAAACAATAACTCTTAAATTATATTATTATATAATATTCTCATAATTATAATTATATATAAATCTATTTATAATTTAAAATATTGCCTATCTAAATAATTTAAACATACAATTAAATTATTATATGTTTATATTTTTTTTGATTATAATTTTGTTAGTAATATAACTCTCATGCTACATCAATATATAACTCATTTAGATAATATGATTTATAATATAATATAATAATATTATATTATATTGATGAAGATGATGGTTAACGTCCATTGAGACCAAACTTTGGTCTATTGGACCTAAAGAAACAAATTATTTAGTTCGATTTAAGATTTTATTTCTATGCTTAAAAAGCTTAGAGAGAAGCCTATCGAGCTCACTATAATTTCGACATCATAAAAGGCTAGGAAGGTCAGTATTGCAACAAAGATTTTGAAACTGAGGTCTAATGTGGTTGTATGTTAGGCAGTCTTAGAGGAAGTGATTTTATATGGGGCACTCTAAGAGGAAGTGATTTCCATCCTCTATGTTGGTATACTTTTTTATCCATGGTGTTTAGGAAGTGCCCAATGACCCGTTTCACTATGGAGGTCATCAGATTTCGTTCTAATCTTGGCTATATTAATTTTCTTCTTTGAACTATTTAAAGTAGAGAGATACTTTTGATCTTCTAAGGTGGGGTTGATGGCCTCCTTATAATAACTTAAGTTTCTTTTAGCTACTAAATCTTTCTCACACCACATTTTTTTCTTTGAACTTAGAAGTAACAATATTTTTAATGTTATTAATGTTCTGAAATGCAACATTCTCATAAATCACCAAAATATTTAACCAGACCGTGGTGTCTTTATAAACTATATTCTAAAAAGAACACCTAGCTTTAAAAATAATTAATAATTAAGAAATATTTTTATATATATTATTATATTATTTTTATTTTAATAATTATGATTTTTTATAAATATAACATTTTCTCATTCATTCTATGTTTGAAATATAAACTAAAATAACAAATATTTTTAACATATATTTTTGTATAATATCTAATAATATATTTATTATAAATCATATTTCAAATAAACATTTTATCTATATAATTAAGAATTTACTATTTTTATATCTAAATATAATTTATTTACAAATTTATATTTTTAAAATAACAACTATTTATGTAATTAAAATATTTTTTCTTCTCTAAATTTATATTTAATTATTACAAAATTTTATTATTTTAATTTATAATATTAAATTTTTTGTCTGGTTATAAATACCATTATCTTTTATTCTTTGATAAATCATAATATAAATCATTTATACAATATGGTTGCCAATATAATCAATATTTTTTAATTAATATTTTTACTTTAACTATTATTATATAAACTAAATATTAAATGAATATTACAGAAATTATATTATGTTTACATACACTTACATTCTATATGTTATGGCGGATGTATTCATCATCTATTGTTAAGGCTCGCTTAATTACTAAAAGAATAATTTAGTTATAATATATGGTTTAAAATTGGTTTATTTATAATAAACAATGATTTTTTTACTTTTATTATATTAATTTTAATATTAATTTTTTTGTCTTCTTATCAATATCATTTATCTTTTCATAAATCATAATATGGCTTACAATATAATAAAATAACCTTTTAATTATTATTTTATTGTAACTATTATATAATAACTAAATATTAATTGAATATTAAATAAATTATTTTATGTTTACATACACGTTTCATCTCTGTATGTTATATCTTACGGCATGTATCATCTCTATGTGTTAAGTAGGTCCTTAATACTAAAGAATAATTTAGTTAATATATGAGTTTGAAATTTGTTATTTATAATAAACAATGATTTTTTTTATTATGTAATTATTTTTACTTTAACATATTCCCCCTCTATACTCAAAAAAAAAAATTTGAAAATTGAAAATTTTGCGGTTGTTTTCATATTTAATTTAGGGCACCATCTTTGACTTTATTTGATCTCTTTTATGGTATTTTGGTTAACTCCAAGAATATTATATTTAATTCGTACTTGAGCGTTATCTTTATTTAACAAATTAAAAAATGCTTTGACCAAGCAAATTATTTTCAACCATTAAAAAAATCTTAAATGTTAAGTCTTGGTTATCAATGTTAAGTTTTGTTTATTAATTTTATATAGAGATAAAATAACTAAAAGTGTAAAAACAAAATCAAATTAAAAAAATTTAAATAAAAATAAAAAAATAAATTTTTAGTATTAGGAAATTTATAAGCTTTTCCCAAAATTAAATTAAATTAAATTAAGAGAAGAGATGACATGTAAAAATAAAAATAATATTATTAATATTTGCTAATTCGTTCTTCGTTCTTTGTTTAGTTGGAATGTTTAACACAGAAATATATTAAAAATACAAAAATATTTTCATAAGCCATAAACAAATATTTCGATATCTATATTAAATAAAATAATTTTTTATATTTCAAATATCACTATCATTTGTATTTATGACTTATAATATCATATTATCATTATTATTATTATTGGTGTATGAGACACCTTGTTTGTGTGACAATTGACCCACTTCCACTCAGGGAAGTCTACCAAAGCATACATACTTTACCCCTCTACTTTTGAACACGTCACCCCTTAAAAAGAAACACATGGCCTTAAAACTATATATTTGGGTAGATAAAACTTTAAATCTTAATTTATATTTTATACTATCATATAATATTCTAATAATATATTATATTATAAATCATATTTTATTATAGTTAAAAATATTGCCTATCGAAATACATTTAAACTACACTCAATTATTATAATATTTTATATATTTTTTTTTATGATTACAATTCTTTTCGTAATATAACCTCTAATACTACATCAATATATAACTCATTTAGATTAATATGATTTGTCGTATCATATCATATAATATAATTATAATATATTATATTATAAACTATATTTGTAAAACAAACACCTACTTTTAAAAATAATAATTAGGAATATATATGTATTATTATATTATTTATATATATATATATAATATATTATTTCAAGTATAACTAAAATACAAATATAACCTAATCTATTTTATGGTATAATGATATTATATATTATATTTCTAAATAAAAATTATTTATATAGTTAAAAATACTTTCCATTTAAAGATAATTAATTGTTACAAAATGAACACCTGTTAGGATATTTTTTTCAACATTTATCTTCGAATATGATTTCCATTAACTTTGTCTTATTTAGTTTTTTACATAGAAAATTAATAAGGTTGTTATGGAACCCTCCCCCTTGAGGGAACACCACGCTTCATGTTTAATGACACCTATAAACTAGCAAACCCGTAAAAGGAAAGCATAATACCTATGAAGTGTTTTCATACAACTCATTGCAGAATTTACAATGACAGCCAGATATACTCTCATTTGCATTTTATTTAGCCAACAAATAAACATGATGTCTATGGATATTTATAAATATAACTCAATATAGTATTTACAATAATATACACATGCACATTTGTTCAACAAAAAAATAAAGGATACAATGCCCTATCAACAACAAGGGAATCCAGAGGCTCACCCTTTCACCTTCAAAGTAATACCATGATTCACCTCCTTCCTAAGAAGTCTAGAATCCACTGCCCAAGACAATTTTGCACATAATGTCCAGTGACACAATGCTACACCACTTTTCCTCTCAATGAATATTTATCAACTCATTGTTCCAAGCCACACTCCCAATGTGCATCTAATTCCATCTAGCGATGTTAATGACACAATAAATCCATCTTTGGCCTTCCCTTCTCTGCTCCACAGTCCCTCAGTATATCCAGTCACCCCCTTCCATGTAGTCACACACCTTCCAAGTCCCATGAGGATCCCCTTCTCTACTACACGGTCCCTCAAGAGAACCCTCCCTTGGAAATGTTTCCTCCCATTGGAAGGTCTAAAATCCAAGTCATATCCCTGCCTCAAAACGATCATACAAGTCATAGCATGTTCGTGGGAATTAATGAACACTATTGGGTACTAGTGTCCCATAATGGCCCTACTTTTGAAGTGCTTTACCAGCATACTACTGCCTTTTCCAATTCCTTTCATTGATGCTTCTAATTCTTGGAGTCAGTTTCAACCACCTAGTTTGAGCATTTCCATGTTTTCGTATACCAAGCACATAATTCCCATTAGATTCAAAACAAATTGAAATAAATCCAAATCATACCTCATTGGTGTCCCATTGATAAGGTAAAATTTCTCTTATGTTCACTTCCTGTCACAACAAGCCAAACCAACTCTTAACTAAATCATCATGTATAAATATATCACGTTCGGTTAGCTCAAAACACAACCATCATAGATCAAAATCATGAATCACATACAATCATCATATACTAGAATCACAGATCACATGTAACCATCATAAATCATAATCAAATATCACATGCATAAGAAAAATGAAATAAAATACTAATACTTATCCTTTAATCTGTCCTTTGTTATTTTTCCTTTCCGTAAACACACTAGATTGGTTTCCACACCTACAAAGAACCTAGTTCCTTCTCTCCTTATGTACACAACACCATATGTAAACAACATCACATAAACGATATACCCACAACACCACACATACATAACATCGAATGTATACAAAATCACAAGTACAACACGTACAATATATACAACATATACACAATAGTAGTATTGCACATCCAAATACTACACTGTATCGACTGAGAAATCTTGCTTCTAGTGTCTTTCCACCATCCATGCTTTCCCAAACATGTCATAGATTAAATTTCTTTCATTATGATGATGTATACCTTAGCATTACCTAGCATAACATAGACATATTATAATCACATAAGATCAATTCATATCCACATGATACTAACATGATATATATTTTCAGGTCTACTCTTCCCACTTGATTCCTCATAAGACTACGAACCTCTTCATGCTCACCTACATAAGCAGTTATTCCTGCATATGCATCATCCCTGACAACCCTGTCACATAGTGCCATAGATACATATATACATACATATAAACATTAGAGTAAAATAATCATGATCACTAATGGCCTTGACATATATTGATATACATACATACATATATACATATAGAGACATCAACATAATTAGGATCAGAACATAGTTACCATATATGATAAGGTCAATGTTAAGAGAACCCTCTTTATCCATACACAACATGTACAACATTGATAGAAACAATTCACAATATATCCAAGGCATCTGACCCCTCAAATCCATTTACTTTTCCTTTGTTGATTACCTTTCTCATGATTTTCCTACAACCATTTGTTTACATTAGTGGACCCAACCAATCCAAGTAGTTGTCATACTCTTTCTTTCATGTACACTTATACATGCACCAAGCTTTATCAGTGTCTTGCACTACCTGTCAGGTTTCATTCATCTCTCCTCGAGCTCCATTAACTTCCTCCTTCCCAACCAATTCCCAAGACCCTCAAAACACAAAAGGTAAGAATAAGAAACAAATAAGAAGAAAATCATGAGCGACAGGTTCGCACATTGAGATTTATGGGCTCAATATATACACCTCAAGAGATGAACAAAGAATATATATATATATATATATATGAAATATTCT
>APFE031457432.1:0-14431 GCA_000404065.3 Pinus taeda | reverse complement strand
GGTTGTTTTTGTGTTTGGTTGGGAGGATGCTTCTGATAGCTTGTAATGTCTTGTTTTCAGGTGAAACTAATCCATTGGGCAATGGGGTCTTGGACTATTGTTCCCTTGAGGTATTGACTGAAGGGTGGAGGTAAATGCAGGGCCTGTATGTATCCTATGAAACAAAATATAAAGATTGAGAACAGAATGGAAGCAGCTTAGCAAAAGCAATGAAGAATTTTTTACTTAAGCTGACAAGTGTGAAAGAGGTCTGTTATCTAGGAGCAATTTCTTGAATTCCTGAAATAACATGCTCTAGTGAAGATACAGTATTAAAGGCAACACTGATGAATTACTCTTTAAATACCATAACTGAAGAAAACACATAAAAACAGCTAGGATTGAACTCAGGGTAATCAAAGATCAAATCCTGGGTTATTCTTTTTCCTGGCTATTCAGAGACTGAATATACGTGGGAAACATGAGAGATACAAGAACTATAGCAAATATAACTGCAACAGAAAGGAATAAGGAAACTTATTGAGCCATGGAATACACGGGAATCCTGCAACTTTGAGCCACACACCAGCAAGTTATCATGAGAGACAATATCTGAAGAAATCCCATTGTTCTTTGTATTAGCTGTCTGTATCTTTACAATATGAGAATAACAGAAGAGAGAACGAGAGCTTCTTTTCATCCGGAGTCCAACCCCTCTAAACAAACGCGTGGGGGAATATATAGATGTTTCATACAGAAATATCTCAGGTATTGAGTCATCTGAGAGGAAAATATCTCTTACACTCGTACAAGGAGAGTAGATGAGAAGTAATTGCAAATATAAATGACTCTTAAAAGCTTTTTACTCCTGTCAGGATAAATTTTTGACCTTTGGGCACTGCGGAGTCAGCTGTGCGGCTTTATCATAAATGTAGAATGAAGTGCTCTGCCACTCTGATTTTTTGTATCTTCTTGGCCCTGCCACCTGTACTTGCTGATGTTGCTGCTGATGTTGAGTACCTATGCTGAGTTGGCTCAGCGTCTTCATATTTGTTGTTTATGGCCTTTACTTATCTGTATGCGTAGTATAAACCTTTTACCGAAAAGATTTAATCCTCTCAACTTTGGTTTAAAAGTAACTTTATCAGATCTTGCCATGTATCTGGAGGAGGAAGCTGATGCCTCAAAATTGACCCTAAGGTCTCATCAGCCTCTGTGTACTTGTAGAAATGGGGGGCTCATCAAACAGATGCGTTACTTCATTTCTAATAAAAAACAAATTATCTAACTTTTCAAAAAGAATTTTCCCTATTACTGGGCCTACTGAAGATGTCCCAGGTGTCTCAGCAATCTGAATTGCTGCAAAAGCGCTTACCCTCTTGATGTATTTTTCATGAGAGAGTAATTTTCCTGATTCTAGCAAGTTGGGGAGCCCTTTGTCCTGCAGGGCCGAGAACCTATTCTGAAATTTGTTTATATCTGCCTGCATATCTTGAATTCTCCTGTCTAGAGTTTGGATCAAATTTTCATTGTTGTGGCTCTTTTGATCAGAGAAATGGTTTCTGTTCTATTACCAATTCCCATTTTTACCAACTGGGAACTTGTCCTGTAGTTGAGAACTTCAATCATTCTGGGGGCAAGGTCTGCCATGTTACCTAGGGAGTTTCTTGCTCTGTGTAATTCTTTCCTTTCCCTTCCAATGAGTCCCACTTGCTCATATATGGCATCAATGTACTCCCATTGGTTGGTTATTGACTGTCCAATGGCAGTCCAAATTACTTTTTTAAGCTCTACTGTAACCTTCTCAAAATTGAGTTCTTTTTCTAGCTCTGCAATTGTTTTCTTCAGAGCTTTTACTTCTCTCTCCCTCTTAGCCACATTTTGCTTGGACTTATCATATTTTTCATTTATCTTTGCTAAGCTTTCCTTGGCTTGATTGAGTTCTGACATTTGGGATTCTAGCACCTGGATTTCTTGCCTTAGTTTCTGCATGTCCAGGATCTCGGCCTGCTCTGTTGTTGGTGCTGTAGTGGCTGGTGCTGTGGTGATTGGAGCATCTTGTTGTGCCTGTTGTTTAGGAGGGGTAGTATCTTGAGGGGACTCCTCAAGGTCTATTGACTCTGTGGGTGGCTTTGAAGATTGCCTTGTCTCCCTCCTTTGTAATGCTGCTTCTAAAGTTGTCTCAGTGTCTTGCAGCTTTTCCTGTGTTTCCACCAGTTCTTTATATAATGTCATTAATAATGCAGTGACATCCTTTTCTCGCCTCTGCTGGGCAACTTCATCTGTTTGTGGATGTAGAGTTGGGGGGATCTTCATTTTCTTCTTGATTGCAGCTATATCTGCATCCCTTAGTTTAAGGACCTGTTGTATTGTCTTAACATCATTGGGATCATGCCCAAACTCTATAATTATCTCCTCCAATGCCTTGATTCTGTTGTCTTTAGCTTGAGAGGATGCCCTCTCCAACTCAAGCTGTGCTGCAGTGTTATTTAAGCTATTTTGCAGCCTATAATTTATCAAGGTCTTATCTGCCAGAGTGGCATAGACCATCTCACCCGTCTGCTTGTGGAGCTCGATCTGGTCCATGGGGTGGATGTCCTTTGAAAGGACTTCTAAGTTTGTCCTTATATAATTTGCATCTATTTGAGGTTGCTGCACTGTAGGGACAAAATGGCTCATAGTCATTTTGCCTTCTTGCACATCAAAGGCAGCCATTAGCCTTTGTTGGTCTGCAGGGGCCATATTTAACAAATGATTATAGAGCCGAATTTTTATTGGCTCACTCCTCTTTTTGGCCTCTTTAAATTGCTCCTTTATGCCTGCAGTTGTATTCTGCTGTTGTCCTGAGGAGCTGACCTCCCCAAGTGCTGCCTTGTCCTGCTCTTGATGCAATGAGCTAGCAGAAGTTTCCAGGCTGTGTATTTCCTCTTCTGAAAAAGGATTGAGTCTTTGCCTTTTATCTGATGTTTCTGTGAGGGGTGTTTCCCTCTCCCTCTTTCTGCTAGTGTCCTCCCTTTGAGGGGTTTGGAGGACAGAAGAGTCTACCCTAGAATCCTGTCTAGGAGGCGCCATATTGGTTACTCTTTCTTGAGTGGCTGCTCGGCCTTCTGCTTTTTGTTTTTCTTGATCCTGATGATCAATTTGTTGCTGTTGTTGCTGGGGTTGCTGTTGTTGGTCTTGCTGGCCCTGTTGGCCCTGTTGGCCCTGTTGATCCTCTGCTTCTTCCATTTCTTTGTCTTTTCCCTTGCCCTGTATTGAAGTTTGTGCTGCCTCTTGTTGTGATGCAGAGGAGGAAGCAGGTGCTGTTGTGTGAGGATTTGGTAGAGCAGGCACCTGAGAAGGACATTCCAAGTCAGGCATTTTCAACAAATGTCTTCTAGCCCTCTCAACTAGCTCTTCCTGAGATACAGGCTCTACTAAGGTGTTTTTCTTCCATTTTGGTTGGTTGGCATGTCTTGATATATGGAGCTTGCTCTCATGCTCATAGCTAGAGAGTTTGTATTTCAATCTTCTCAAAGATATAAAGCCATTTGGGTCATAGGGCTTCCAAAGGAAACTGAGTGTTAGCCCAAGGCCTCCCAGCATCCTATCTGCCTCCTTCCATCCTTCTCTTTTGTTTAAAACAAAATGACCAAGCTGGTTTTTAACTTTTAGTTGTGCCTTCTTGCCTTTCCCTACAAAATGGATCTGATCGGCATTGCCGAATTGTCTGAAATACTCCAGGGCAAAGAGCCTCATGGGCACAAATCTGGGTAGCCTGAATGGGCGCAGCTCACACCCATATATCCTAATCACAGTGTGATGCTGGTAAAAATACTAGTCTCCTATGCTGTAGGTAGTTGACAACTGTAGAATTCTCTACATTTCATCAGAGAGTCTTGGAGGAGGTTCTGTCATGAGCAAAGATAAGGCTAGATGAATGAACAAATCTATGAACTCACAATATGTATAAGGTGAATATGCACGCACATGGAAAACTGAGCTCCAATACACCACTGATCTTGGGTTTCCTGCTGCATCAGTTCTCTTGATTTCAAAGGAGAACTTTTCATGTTGGTGATAAAGAATAAGATGATAAATATATGAAGTATATCTGAACACCCTCTCCCTGGATAAGTGCAAGAATTGCTCATGTATCTTGTCAGAAATATATGTGGCATAGTCATAGCAGATGGGGGCCTTACCAAGAGTGAACATTGTCATCATGACTAACACAGTTTCCTCTATAAACTCCATTGATTTATAACCCAGTACTGAGCTTACCATATGGGCCAGGTCCAGTCCAAGTTGATTCAGGTATCCATCAAAGATGGGAGGATGCAACACTATATCTGACTTGCTAATAAACAACTGATTTAATTTCAGGATCTCTGCCTCTGTGAGTACTTTGGTCCCTTGGTTGATTAAGTCCAGTAGGGATAAAGGAACCAGTTTCCTTTGGGTTTTAAATTGAACCATGTCCCTGATGGCCTGAGGGGTGGTATAGAATACAATTTCGCCTTGGGGATTCATTACAGCCCTCTGCATCGGATCATAACAACTAGCACACAGGTAGATGAGGTCAGGAAACTGTGTGACTTGGGGCATTTTAAAAGTTGGGAGGGAAGACTCCCAAATACCTAGGATGTCTGTCCCATCTCTGTGCCTAGCCCTGAGCTCATTCAGTAGGTGAATATGAAATGTACATCTGGATCTGCAGTCTTCCGAGATCTGGTAATCCAGGTCTACCAAATCCTGCCAGTCTAGCTCTCTCTGAGGAGCATTTAGGGGAGTGACATTAAGGACTGCAGGGGTTTCCATGTCTGACCCAAGTATTTCTTGAGGTGCCGGGTTTGCCAATTGAAATGGTGAAATTGAGGGGGACAGAAACCAACAGGGTTGGTGCACAGTCAAATACAATAGTGTTTGAACTCTCTGAGAAGGCCTTTATGCAATTTGACAGGCTTTTTTCGACAATTTGGGAGTAATGCAGTGAGTTCACGATTGCGCGAACAGGGCAGGGTTTTAACAGAAATTGAAGTCTGAATGAGGTCTCCGCCACTGTGTTTCAACTCTAAACGGTCCAATAGAGGTAGGGTGTGGTTGGTTTCTTGGTGGAGTTTCAATCTTATGGCTTCTTGTGGTGGATTTTACAAGAAATTTAAGAAAAAACCAGTTCGAAGGAGGACGAAGACTCAAATACCTGTTTAACAGCAGCTTGGGATGAGGTAGCAGCCGAGTTTGCGCTCTGAGCTCTCGCAAATGGTCGTAGGGTGGCTGGTGGATCAGTTGTCGTGGAGTGCATGCAAACAGCGGAGCAGCGCTTTTCTCAGAAAAATGACAAAATTGGCCAAAAACGGCGAAAATATGGCTTTTTAGTTTTATTGGCGCGCTTTTTGGATGACGTCAGCATGACGTCATCATGGGGGACCGGGTTGGATGACGTCAGCAGGACGTCATCGGGTGACGTGGCGGCCTAAGACCGGTCCACGGGGATGATGAGGTGGTGGCCAGGTGGCCGAATGAGGGACGAGGTGAGCGGACATGGTGGTGACGTGCATGGCAGCAGGATGAGGACGTGGACGGGACAGGTGTCGCCATATGGGGACCCCTCCTGCACGGCAAGAATCTGTCAGACGGGGCTCCGATGGGATTTGGGCGTGACAACTGTCCCCGCGTGACATAAGTGTCTGACAGATATCGGAAGGTATCTGTCAGACGTCTAGGGTCCTCCCATATTGATGTGAGCCTTTGATCTGTCGGCGCGCGATTGGACGGCTGTCGGGCGATCAACTTGCACGGAATCTAACACCTGTCTTTATTAACTGTCGGATGTCGGGTTTTCCCGAAACCACTGCGTGCCGTAGATCTGGGACAGGTGCCATCGGACGGTCACCGGACGGGTAATCTGCGAGGGAGATAGCGGCCAGCGGGATGGTTTAAAAAACTATATTTCTCGGCTATCCGTGACCGGCGGGCCCCTCCATGTGCCAAATGATTTTCGGAGGTTTTTCATGGTTTTCTTTACAAAAATATTTTGGTGCACCAACCTTAGAAAAGTGTGAAAGTTGCAGGTTTTATGCAAAAGTTGGGTACAAACACTTGAGAAAGCAGAACTATAGGAAAAGGGGTCAAATGGATTTTATACAACGAAAAATGATAAGCTGGCTCCCGACCTTGGGATAAGGCGGGAAAAGGGTATTTCCGTAATGCTTCCTCCCTTGGGTGGTTTTTTAGGGAATTCAGAGGTTTTCTTCAAGGGTTTTTAAGGCCCACATGGAACTTTTGGGTAGGAAAACAGATTGAGATGGAGAAAAAGGTGGAGCATGGGTTCTTGACCTTAACCAGGTGTTAATTCAATTCCCAGGGAGTGAACATTATGGCTATAGTGCCAAGGAGGGATATTTATACATTGTGGGGTTTATACACCATGGTGTTTATAATAATAGGGATAATGGAGTATAGGGAGCTAAGTAATAGAGTTAGTTGTTAATATGGAGGGAACATATGGATGAGGGCTGGTTCAACCAAGTTTTCTTTGAAAATAATTTGGAATCAAGAGTAGATCAAAATGAAAAGATTTTTGCACAAGAAATGTGGCTTTTAAAGCCATAAGAATATGACAAAGATATAAACTTTTGCGCTCTGTGCAGCTTGGGAAAGGTTGTTAGTAAAGAGTGATATACAAATGAAAACAAGGGGGTTAGTCATGCTCCAGTGTGTTGCCTTTCTTGTAGATGTTTCAGCAACTTTAGTCTTAAAAGAGACAGCACTTCTGCAACCCCATCTACCTACCCAACTAGTTCTCCTAGCATTTTTACTCCTTCTTAGAGGGTGCACTTGGACTTGCAAACCCTTTGTGTGCCCTTTTCTTTTCATTGGCTTTTTGCTTTCATTTCTCCTATCTAATACTACCCTTATTCCTTCCAAGGCCCCAGATTAAGCAGTTGGGACCTTAGTTTCTCTACCTAGCTACTGATCTACCAAGATTAAACAGTTTGGACAGATTTCTTTCTCTATTCTACAACATAAATTGAAAACATGGCATGATCCAGATTGAACTGTTGGGTCATCCATAAATTTTTTATGAATATGCAAGCCTATATACACCTTCTCTTTTCTTGTAAATATGGAACCTTTGTGGCAGCAAAAATGGAGCATATTTGGCACTTATATTTGCCAATCATGAAATATGAAACCTATTGGTATAGGTATCCAACAATTCCCAGGGTTGAAAGCAGTGTTCAAGGAAGCAAAAGAAGAGGCAGAGCCAGTGTATCTAATGAACCAATGTCGACAGTGGTAGGCCAGACCTACGGGATGTCACAAGATGCATCCAAGTTCTTTCCTTCTTCACAATTTGATCAACAACAGAACCCTGGGGTAGCATGGCAAGGCCAATCGCCTTACTCAAATTGGAAACCTCAGCCACTCTCTATGACACCATGGTCAACTCAATCCTTTCCCAGTAATGGCTAGACAAATTCTCCTTTTACTCCTATTTGGCAAGGTAATCACTATCAATATGAGTGGCCTGCCTCCACTTCTCAAAATCCGAACTAGTCTACAAATTGGCAGTGACCTTTGGGAATATCCAATACTCCTATCGGGACAGGTCCTCAACCTCAACCTGCATTGTCAGCTCCTTATCCATTACAGTAAAATCCTCAGCCTCTTCTGTTCCCTCAACTACCAGCTCAACCAAATCTGAGTCCCAATAATAGACTAGTTCAGCTGGTGCAGATTGTCGAAAGCTCAGACTATGAGATTGAACAAAAAGAATGTAATGAACTGAGATTGAGGTTAAGACGTATCATCACCCTTGAGGAAAACAGGGATCAACCTGTTGGAAATAATACTGAGAGGGGGGGGGGGGTGTTGAATCAGTTTATCAAAACTTTCTTATCAATTATACAAATTATTTTCAGATCTGACAATTGAAACTTGCATTATACCTTTCCAAAATTTATTAATTAATTTATTCTTCAGATGTTTTCATTAATCTGTATGTTACGGAACCAACTTAGAATAATGATAGGAACCACAAAAATAGATAGTCACACCAAGGAACACAAGATGTAAGGTGGAAACCCCATGTGGGTGAAAAAACCACCTGCTTACAATATTCTCTATCTTATTTCATTTAGAAACTTCTTCTTACAATGAATTTTGTACTGGTGCAGTCTTTTTACCAGTACGCAGGCTGCAACCTGCAGAAGCTACAACCCTCTCTCGTTTTCCAGCTTCTTCTAGAAGGGAGCTACACCCCCTTAGCTCTTGTAAATACTAAGTACGTAGGTGTTTGACCTACAGAGGCTACTACCTTCTCTTTCTGTCCAGGGACCACATTTCATCAATTTCAAACTGGATCCAAACATCATATGTACATGTGCATTCACCCAATCTCCTTTTAACAAATAACTTCTCAGAATGCAGTAACCAGAAAATAACACCAGTAACCAGACACCAATTTAAACCCAGATCTCTGCAGAAATAGATAAAAGACAGCTAAAATATATTTCAAGAAAGGTTCGCAACTTCATCAAAGGAAACCTGCGGATATCCGCACTTCTGCCGTGACGAGTCTACGCAACTCCGCACCTACACTGTCTACTGTTTAGCGCACCTCTGCACCTGCTTCGCCGATTCAACTATGTCTCACCAACCGATTATCAGAAATTCAGATCTTGCTCTTCTTAAGATTTTCAACACTTGGGATTAGCCAAATGATCTCCTTTCCTTTTTATAGGCTAGGCCTAACTCAAAACCATGGACCAAAACCATTGAGAAACAATACCACGGACCCAATACTTGGGTTCAATTCTTTTGGATGCAATACCATGGACCAAAACCATAGGATAAATAACTGTTGGACTAATACCATGAACCAACCATAAGATTTCCCATGTGAGTGCGCTTTTCTCTGCATGAAAGTGCGTGAACTTTTCTCTGCATGAAAGTGCGTGAAATTTTCTCTGCATGAAAGGAACTTTTCTTTGCATGAAAGTGCATGAACGTTTCTCTGCATGAAAGGAAATTTTCTCTACATGAAAGTGCGTGAACTTTGCTGCACTATAATTTATCATCTGAGATGAGTGGGTTGCCATCAAGTACAACATATATATCATAATGCCACCAATCTCCCCCTTTGGACTTGATGGCAACAAAAACCAATCACTCTCCCCCTTTGACATCAAGGGCAAAGGGGCGGACTACCATACTCCCCCTGAGTAACTGCTGAAAAATCTGAACGAGCTCCCCCTTTGTATATGCTCTGTGCTAAAATATTGTCTGCAAAAAGATGTTCTACAAGAAAGAACATGACTCCATACATTATAAGCAACCTTCCTATCATCAAGACTCATACATACATCCATCTCCCATCCAAGTGGGAATACACAAGATAGACAAAAATCATTCATCCCAGGCATAGTGGGGAAACCAAAATAGGTCGTTACATGACCTTGATATGAAAAGAAGTACACGATATAGAGACAAGAACAACTATCAACAGAATCAACCTTCAGACCAGCACACGTTGATCTACTCCACCAGAAAACTCCTGAGAAATCAAACCAAGGACTTCTAAGGTAATGCCAACAATGCATCATTAGAAGAATATATGCTCCCCCTGAACCTATGCCAGATGATCTCTGATAGACCCATTCGACCCACATAGACCGGCAAATGTACGTGTATCCACCTGCGTACAACAGACAAGATTCAACAGTAGGATGATGCATCAACAACCCCCAGCTTCTATCTTTGTTCCCGGAGAAAATGATACTTGATTGGTATGTGCTTGGTCTTTGAATGCATGACTAGGTTCTTTGACATGCTGATTGCACTTGTATTATCACATAAGATGGAGATAGGTGGAGTACAAGTGATTTGAAAATCCTGCAAAGTTTGCATCATCCAAAGGAGTTGTGTGCAACAAGATGAAACAACCACATATTTTGCTTCAGCTGTAGATAAAGCAATCGAACTCTGTTTCTTGCTGACCAAGATACTAATCTGGAACCCATAAAGAATGCACCACCACTAGTGCTTTTTCTGTCATCCACGCTTCCAGCCCAATCTGCATCTGTATAAGCATGAAGAGTGAGATCTGTATCTCTAGGATACCATAGACCATAGTTTTGAGTTCCTTGAAGTTACTTGAAAATTCTCTTTACTGCCTGAAGATGAGTTTCCTTTGGATTTTCCTGAAATATTCCAACTATTCCCACTGCATTCATGATGTCTGGTTGGGTTCCTATTAGATAGAGAAGACTACCAATCATATATCTATAGGTTGGTTGATGCACTGCTGCCGAGTTATCATTTGTGCTGAGGCTGCATCCTGTCACCATCGGGGTACATACAGGTTTCAAATCCTCCATCCCATATTTCTTCAAGATATGCTTGAGGTACTTGGTTTGAGATAAAAAGATACCGCCTTCATTTTGTTGGATTTGTAAACCAAGAAAATATGTCAGCTCTCCAATCAAGGACATTTCGAATTCTTTCTACATCACCAAGGCAAAATTCTGACTCATAGCTTCTTCATTTCTGCCAAATATGATATCATCAACATACACAACAAGTATTAGAAATTTGTCATTTTCAATTTTTATATAAAGATTTATCTGCCGATCCTTTTGAAAAGCCTTGTTGATGAAGGTATTTGTCCAGACGATAGTACCAAGCCCTTGGAGCCTGTTTAAGACCATAGAGAGCCTTCTTAAGTTTGAATACTAGTTTTGGATCATTTCCAAGAATGAATCCATCTAGTTGCTCAATGTACACTTCTTCTTCTAAGTCTCCATTTAGAAAGGCATATTTCACATCCATTTGAAATACTTTGAATTTCTGAAAGCTAGAGAGAACAAGAAACATTCTGATGGCCTTAAGTCTAGCAACGGGAGCAAAAGTTTCTTCAAAGTCTATTCCTTCTTGTTGACCATACACTTTACAAACAAGTCTGGCCTTATTTCTAACAACTTCCCCATTTTCATTCAACTTGTTTTTGAATATCCATTTTGTCCCTATGACATTCTTATATTTTGGTCTAGGAACCAATTCCCAAGTGTTGTTCTTTTCAATCTACTCAAGTTCATCATCCATTGCCTTGACCCAACATTCATCTTTGCATGCCTGTTTTACATTTTGTGGCTCAGTGGAGGAGAGTAATTCCAAATAGCTTGAATCTTCTGCTATTGCTCTTCTTGTTTGTATACCAGCCTCTTTCTGCCCCAAAATCTGAGATTCTGGATGATTCTTCTGAACATACCTTGATGGAGTCTTTTCTTCGATCCTTATCTGTTTTTCTGGTGCCTCATTGGTCTCTTCTTTTTCATCATGAATCTGATTTGATGTAGATGGATAGTCCTCTTCATCTTTGAAATCTTCAGATCTTACCTGCCTAGGAGTGTTTTCATCTTCATCAACCACTACATCAATACTTTCAACAAATTTTCCAAGCCTTTTATTGTAACACTTGTATGCTTTGTTGTGGGGAGAGTAGCCGAGAAGAATGCCTTCATCTGCTTTGGGTTCAAACTTGCCAAGATATTCGTCAGTATTTTTGATGTAGCATTTACTCCCAAAAATTTTGAAATATTTTACTGAAGGAGTCTCACCATACCAGAGCTCATGAGGGGTTTGAGTGTTGTTCACCCAGACGTTTGTTTTGTTGAGAATAACAATTGCAGAAAATGCGGCTTCATCCCAGAAAGTTGCTGGAGTTCCAGACTCATCAAGCATAGCACGAGCCATTTTTTGAACCATTTTGTTCATCCTTTCCACTACTCCATTTTGATGAGGAGTCATGGCTGTAGAGAATTCTCTTCTTATTCCATGTTCACAAAAATAAAAAATTCATTTGAGGTAAACTCCCCACCTCTATCAGATCTGAGACATTTTATTTTGTGATCTGATTCGTTTTCAACCAAAGCTTTGAAGGATTTGAATTTTTCGAAGGCTTCATCTTTGTGCTTCATAAGTCCTATCCAGACCATCCTTGAATAGTCGTCAATGAATAATATAAAGTATTCTTCTCCCCTAGGTGAACTTTTCCTAGACGGACCACATACGTCAGTATGGACAAGCTCAAGTGGCCTGCTAGCTGATCCTTCCTTCTTAGGGAAGTTAGTTATGGTTTTCTTACCAAACTGACACGACTTGCATATTGTAGTGTTTGGAATTATGATGTCTGGAAGACCACGAACTGCCTGGTATTTTCATGCTTTCCTTATTTGTGAGAAGCTTAGGTGCCCCAATCTCCGGTGCCATAGCCAGTGTTCATCATTCTTGCTTAGATAGCATTGATGCTGTCCTTCTTTAAATATATATAAATTATTTGGAGTTCTTATGCCTTTGATCACTGTTTCTCCTGTATCAAGATCACGAACACTGCATCCATTTGATTGAAATATGACCTCAGTTCCTTGATCGCACATCTGACTGACACTCAATAGATTATGCTTTAAGCCATCAACATACATAACATTTCCAGCTTTGACCTTTTCTTTCAATAGAACAGAACCTTTACCTTTTATGAGCGCAGGGGTGTCATTTCCAAATGAGACCTTCTTCTCCTTTTCTAAGGAACTATACGACTGAAGTTTTTCCTTATCACCCGTCATATGTTTTGAACATCCACTGTCGATATACCATTGATTTTCCTGCCCTTCCACATATAAGGCTATACCACATCTTTCTGGTTGCAGTTCTTTCATTCTCCATGTTTTGGAACTTGAGGCTTGTTCCTTCTGAGTTGTTTGCCGAAACCCGCTCCTGCATTCAGAATGTTCATGACTGAAGTTGTTATAAATAGAACATTCAATTTCGTTTTCAAGAGTAGAAAAGTTATTGTAGGTTCTTTTCATGATCCCAGTCATACTTCTTTGTTTTTGAGCTTCTCTAGTCATGATTGTCTTATAGGAAACACATTGAGCTGCTTTGTGACCAAAGTTATGACAAGAGAAGCATTGGCCATTGAAGGAACTCCTGCGATTATCAAATCTACCAACCAAACGATTGTAGTTTCTACTGTCATCCATTCTTGAGGTAGATTGAGAAGATTTTACCTGTGGCTGATTGTATCTTCTGTTCATCCTTAAGGTGGATTGCCCCCGATTTACCTGGTAGTATTTGTTCATTCTTGAGGTAAATTGTCCCTAATTTACCTGGTGATCTCCATTGGGCCTTTGCTCACTCCTCCTTGTTGCATCAAGATAACTTTTGGAGGTGGATGGTTTTTGTGCTTGAGATGTTTCTTCATTATATCCCAGACCTGTCTTGATTAGGGGAGAACACTGCACATTGATAATCTCATCTAGAGTTTCAGATCCTTTAACAAATCTAAGATTAAGAGCTTTTGTTTTCTCAATCTCTTTTCTAAGTCCCACAATTTCACATTCTAACTTTTCATGATATTTTTCTCTTTCAGCCAGTTGGAATTGCAGAGTATCAATAATCCTATTTTTCTCTTCTAAACAAATTTTGAGTTTAGAAATCTCTTCATAAAGACCTTCGTCATCTATAGCATCCATGAAATCATCATCTTCAAAAGCCATTAAAAGTCTATAATTATTACCTCGTTCATCTTCATCACTATTTGAGAGTCCATCACTGTCTTCATGAGTGTAGTAGCTTTTCTTACTTACATTCTGTTTCTTGTTCGATCTAACAGGTTCCTTGCCTTTGTCAAGCTTGTCTTTCTGAGGACACTTGGCAGCATAGTGACCGACTCTTCCACAAGCAAAGCATTTGAAGGGTAACTTACCTTTGAATCTTCGAGCACCCCGTTGAAGGTTCTTGACAAAATTTGATTCTTCCTCTTCTTCGGACATATGTCCTAACTCATAGTAATCTCCTTTGCCTAAAGCCTTGAATGCAACTTCTCTCCTGTCTGAAGGTCCTCCTTTCCTCATTTCATAAGCGGTTAGAATTCCGTGTAGCTATGACATGGTAATTTTCTGTAGATTCTCTTTTTCTTCTATTGCAGAAACTTTTGATTCAAACTTAGGATACAAAGATCTTAGAACCTTTTCAATCACAACCGCCTCTTTTATTTCTTCACCCAAGTTTTTCATACAATTAACAATATCATATTTTCGTAGGAAATAGTTAGCCACACTTTCATCATTGTACATTCTGAGATTTTCATACTGAATTATGAGGGTTTGAAGTTTTTCTCGTTTTACCTGTTCATCTCCTTCATAGCTCAGAACGATCTTGTCCCATATTTCTTTTGCGGTTTTATACTGCATAACCTTGACGAATTCTGATTGAGATAGACATCCTAATAGAGTATTGAAATCCTTTGCATTTGTTTCAAACTGCTTCTTCTCAGTTGGATCTATGGGAGTTGCTGATGGAAAAGTGTACCCTATATCTATGATATCCTAGACTTCTGTACCAAGAGATTGAAGATAGGCAGTGACTCTTACCTTCCAATAGACGAAATTGGTCCCATAAAAAATTG
>APFE031457427.1:0-10665 GCA_000404065.3 Pinus taeda | reverse complement strand
GGCAAGGCTGGTTGTCAAAGGCTACAAGCAGCAGTATGGGAGAGATTATGAGGAGACTTTCGCACCGGTTGCAAGGATGGAAACCGTGAGAGCAGTGCTGTCCATAGCAGCACAAAACAAATGGAAAGTCTACCAAATGGACGTGAAGTCAACGTTCCTAAATGGAGTGTTAAAGGAAGAGGTTTATATTGAACAACCTCTAGCCTATGAGAAGAAAGGTGAAGAGCACAAAGTGTGCAAATTGAAGAAAGCTCTTTATGGGCTGAAGCAAGCGCCAAGAGCATGGTACAGCAGAATAGATTCATATCTATTGGATAATAAATTCGACAAATGTGAAGGAGAACCCACCGTCTACATCAAAGAAAAAGATGGTAAAATTTTAATTGTTGTCTTATATGTTGATGATGTTATTTTTATAGGTAATGATGATCAGCTCATCAAGAATTTTAAATCAGTCATGAAGGAAGAATTTGAAATGACTGACATGGGTTTTTTGAGATACTTCTTAGGCATAGAAGTAGTTCAAAATGAAAAAGGAATTTTTATCTCACAAGCAAGATATGTGGATCAAGTATTGAGCAGATTTAACATGGAAGAATGTAAGGCAGCGATCACTCCCATAGTGATGGGATTAAAACTCAGCAGAGAGGACAGCAGCAAGGATTTTGATCCTAGTTTATACAAGAGTATTGTAGGCAGCCTTATGTATTTAACAGCAACTAGGCCTGATATTATGTATGCTGTTAGTTTAATCTCCAGATTCATGGAGAGGCCAAAGGAGGCACATTGGCAAGCAGCAAAAAGAATTCTGAGGTATGTGAAAGGCACTAAAAAGTTTGGAATTTTATATAATGACTCAGAACATTCAGATTTGGTTGGATACACTGATAGTGATTGGGCTGGGAGTGTTGATGATCGGAAGAGCACTTCCGGTTATGTTTTCCATATGGGTTCAGGAGCCATTTCATGGGCTTCTAAGAAGCAGTCCATTGTAGCATTGTCTACAGCAGACGCTGAATATGTGGCAGCTACAGCAGCAGCATGTCAAGCATTTGGATGAGAAGGATGTTGAGGAGCTTAGGCCAAGAGCAGACAAAAGCGACAATGATCTTTTGCAACAATAGCTCAGCTATTGCATTGTCAAAGAATTCAGTGTTTCATAAGAGAACAAAACACATTGACACAAGGTTTCACTGCATCAGAGAATTGGTGAACAATGGAGAAATTGTCCTAGAACATTGCAGGACACAAGAACAAGTTGCAGACATCTTGACAAAGCCACTGGATCAGAAAAGCTTCGAATTTTTGAGGAAGTGTCTGGGTATGACCGAATGCCCAACAGGTGAAATTAAAGGGGAGTGTTAAAATTGTAATTCCACTGTTGCGCGTGGGCCAGCATTCAACGCTGACCGTTCAACCCCCAAAACCACCCAGCAGCAAACCTAAACCGCCAGGAAGCCATCGCACCGCTCTTTGGCAAAAGCTATTTCCGTACGATGGTGCTCCGACGCTAACATGTGGACAGGCGTGACATCATCACCTGACACTTTTCAGAAGGTAACACTCAGTCAAGTCACACCTTCCGATATTGATTTCACTCGTCCGATGACCTCCAGCGTTTACGTCCGTCGATTTACCACAGTGCAACTTTGGTGTAAAGTACCGTGAAAAAGGTGTTCCGATATGCATCCTCCGCCGTTCGATTAAACTGCTTGCTCTCCGCCGTCCGATTGAAGGAAAGGTTCTCCGGGATTAAGTTCTTCAAAGTACATACGGGCCTGTTTGATAAATTAAATGCAGCATGGACCGTCCCATACCTAAGTTAATACATTGTCATATTTTTGGTAAAGTTTTAATACGGCGGGTTAATACAAAGTATGGGCATAAATTTAATGTAAGTATTTTTTTATTTTACGAAATGTATGGTATACGCTTTGGCATGAGCGTTGACTCCAGGTAATACAGAATTACACACGGGGAGAATGTGAAGACCAATTCGCAGCAGCGAATGAAAAATACAGAGAAAATATTGTATTGCAGGTGATTCGCAGCAGCGAATGGAAACCAGAAGGAACGCGAATAATTTTTCTTGGGTTTGAAATGTTTAATGAAGAAATGGTAAAAACAACAGCAAAGTAAATTTTTTTGTAATGTAACAAGTAAAAATTGCACAGCAGTGCAGGAGGAGAAGGAGAAGTAAATGAAGAAAACCAAGGGTAGCTTATTTCAAATCCATGAATTGTTTCACACAGGTGAAAAGGTAAACCTGTAACTCCCTGTAAGTTTTGTTTTTCACAAAGCAGTGAATGTAAATGAAATATTTACACACAGTGGTGTAAAATTTCATAGGAGGCTGAGTAACTTTTGTTAAAATGTTTTGGTGAATCCCTCTGAGTAAAAGAGGATGAATATGTAAGTGTTTTTGTTTAAAGAATATAAATCATTTTATGGTGGTGAAATACTCTGTCCTGTGTAATTAATTTTAAAAAGACTTCTCTGTGAAAAAGATCTTGGAGCAAAGGAAACAGAGCATTGTCTCTGTGTTTTATATTTAGTGGTTTTGGTATTTTTCCCATCCCAAACAAAGCAAAAATATCCAACAGTGGTATCAGAGCAGGCTTAGGCTCTTTGTAGGTGACAAAGAAGCTGAAGGGAGGAGTTCTTTTGGTTGCAGCAGTCAGTTGTTTTAAGACATACAGTCAAGAAGTTGAAGCATAGCTGAAGATGCAAGGAATGGCCAGCACAAGCACTGGTATGGGTATGTTTAACACCCAGCTCCCACAGTTCAATGGGAAGAACTATGACTACTGGGCAATAACTATGAAAGCCCTATTTGCCTCTCAAGATTTATGGGAAATAGTTGAAGATGGCTTTGACGAACCAGCAGATGAAACTGAGTTTAACAGATTAACTCAGGCAGAGAAAGACATATTGAAGAGTAATAGGAAGAAGGATGCAAAAGCCATTGTGTTGTTGTATCAAGCAGTGGACCAGAGTGTGTTTCCAAGGTTAGCAGCAGCTAAGACATCCAATGAGGCATGGCAAACTCTCAAGACAGCCTACCAAGGCATGGAGAAAGTGAGGACAGCAAAACTACAGTTGCTGAGGAGAGATTTTGAGAATCTCAACATGAAAGAGTCAGACAATATTGACTCATTCTTCACACAAGTAATTGGTCTAGTCACACAGATGAGGACTCATGGAGAAACCATTGAAGATAGGAGGATTGTGGAGAAAATATTGAGGGTCTTACCCTCAAAGTTTGATGCTATTGTCACCACCATTGAAGAGACAAAGGATCTCTCAAGCTTTTCAGTTGATGAGCTGCATGCATCACTGATAACACATGAGCAGAGATTGAGTAGGAATCAGAACTCATCTCTAGAGCAAGCCTTCAAGACCCAGATGTCCTTTGGAAGAGGAAGAGGTCAAGGCAGAGGAAACAAGAGAGGAAGAGGCAGAAGCCAAAACAGAGGTGGAAGAAGCAGCCTAGCAAATGCTCAAGGAAGAGGCAGCAATCCAAATCAGAACCAAGGCCAAGGCAGCAGCCAACAAAGAGATCAACATCATGTTCAAGGACAAAGGTATGAAAAATCCAATGTCCAATGCTATTATTGTAAAAAATATGGCATTATGCCAGTGAATGTAGGAAGAAGCAGCATGATATGAGTAATAGACAAAATGCAAATGTTACTAGAGAGAACATTAGCCAAACTAATGTGTTGTTAGCTTGTAACATGGCTGAAACAAATAGTGAAGACATATGGTTTTTAGACTCAGGTTGTAGCAACCATATGACAGGAAATATAGCTCTCTTTTCTGCCCTAGATAAAAATATGAAATCAGAAGTCACACTAGGAACTGATAGCAAAGTTTCTGTTATGGGAAAAGGGGAGGTAAAAATATTTACAAAGCAAGGAGAAAGGAAAACCATAGCAGATGTCTATTATGTCCCCAGAATGAGATGTAACCTCTTGAGTATTGGACAACTTGTTCAAGAGGGTTACAATGTTTACTTTGTGAATGATGTGTGTACCATCATGGATATAGCACCCAGCAAACGATGCATTGCTAAAGTGAAGATGACAAGGAATAGGATGTTCCCTCTCACGATCAGGGCAGATTTGAAAAACAAAAATGAAGTTGCAGCAGTTACCCAAGAGGCCTTCCAAAGCGTGCCAAAGGATGAAAATTGGTTGTGGCACTTGAGATTTAGACATCTAAATTTTGGAGGTCTAAACTTGTTAAGCAGAAAAGGAATGGTGAAAGGATTACCATTGATAGAGAAACCGGACAGCCTATGTGAAGGTTGCATATTGGGGAAATAACATAGAGAAAGTTTTCCATCACGTAAAAGCATAAGGGCAAAGGCATCCTCAGAGATCATCCACTGAGATTTATGTGGACCGATGCAATCTGCATCATTAGCAGGCAACCAATATTTCCTAACATTTATTGATGATTTTACAAGAAAGACTTGGGTCTATTTTCTTAAAAACAAAATTGAAGTGTTTGAGAAATTCCGAAATTTCAAAGCACTTGTGGAAAACCAAAGCGGGCTGCACATTAAAGTTTTGAGAACTGATAGAGGAGGTGAGTATATCTCCAAGGAGTTTCTAAGATTTTGTAGAGAAAATGGAATTCATAAGCAATTCACAACTAGGTACACCCCACAGCAAAATGGAGTTGCTGAAAGGAAGAACAGGACCATCATGGACATGGCGAGGAGTATGTTGAAGGAAAATCATTTGCCAAATGATTATTGGGCTGAAGTTGTAAATTGTGCAGCATATATTCTGAACAGGTGTCCTACAAAAGCAGTGATGAATAGAGTGCTAGAAGAAGCATGGGACTGTGGGAGAAGCAAGGAGTCACCCACATGAGAGTTTTGGAGTGTGTGGGCCTATGCAAACATATTCCAGATCAGTAGGAGGAAGTTGGACAACCAAAGGGAGAAAGATTATCTTCATTAATCAGTGAGGAATCCAAGGCCTACAGGTTGTATATCCCATCTACCAAGAAGTTTTTCATCAGCAGAGATGTTCAACTCATTGAAGAGGAAGCTTGGGATGGAAGCATAGAGAAAACAGTGAATGTTAAAAACTATTTGTCTCATGATGAAGATGATGAGGAGGTGGCTGAAATGCATCCCCAAATAGCAGCGCCAACACAAGGACAGCAAGAGACACCATTGAGGATAAATGAGAATGCTTCTCCAAACACACCACAAGGAGGAAATTCAAGTGCGTCTTCGAGTACTTGCACACCAAATGAAACAGGTAAGAAGTTTAGAAATCTAAGTGATATTTATGATGAAGGAATGAATTCCTTGTTTGCCTTGTTTTGTCATGTTGATGATCCTATTCATTTCGAGGAAGAAATCAAAGATAAGAAATGGATAGAAGCTATGGATGAGGAGATGAATGCCATAGAAAGAAACAAAACATGGGATTTGGTTGAGCTACCAAAAGATAAAGAAGTCATTGGAGTGAAATGGGTTTACAAGACCAAGAGCAATGCTGAAGGCAAGATAGAAAGGCACAAGGCAAGGCTGGTTGTGAAAGGGTACAAGCAGTAGTATGGGAGATATTATGAGGAGACTTTTGCACCGGTTGCAAGAATGGAAACCGTGAGAGCAGTGCTGTCCATAGCAGCACAAAACAAATGGAAAGTCTACCAAATGGACATGAAGTCAGCATTCCTAAATGGAGTGTTAAAGGAAGAGGTTTATGTTGAACAGCCTCTAGGCTATGAGAAGAAAGGTGAAGAGCACAAAGTGTGCAAATTGAAGAAAGCTCTTTATGGGCTGAAGCAAGCGCCAAGAGCATGGTACAGCAGAATAGATTCATATCTATTGGATAATGAATTCGACAAGTGTGAAGGAGAACCCACCGTCTACATCAAAGAAAAAGATGGTAAAATTTTAATTGTTGTCTTGTATGTTGATGATGTTATTTTCACAGGTAATGATGATCAGCTCATTAAGAATTTTAAATCAGTCATGAAAGAAGAATTTGAAATGACTGACATGGGTTTCTTGAGATACTTCTTAGGCATAGAAGTAGATCAAAATGAAAAAGGAATTTTTATCTCACAGGCAAGATATGTAAATCAAGTATTGAGCAGATTTAACATGCAAGAATGCAAGGCAACGATCACTCCCACAGTAATGGGATTAAAACTCAGCAGAGAGGACAACAGCAAGGATTTTGATCCTAGTTTGTACAAGAGTATTGTAGGCAGCCTTATGTATTTAACAATGACTAGGCCTTACATTATGTATGTTGTTAGTTTAATTTCCAGGTTCATGGAGAGGCCAAAAGAGGCACATTGGCAGGCTGCAAAACGAATTTTGAGGTATGTCAAAGGTACCAAAATGTTTGGAATTTTATATAATGTCTCAGAACATTCAGATTTGGTTGGATACACAGATAGTGATTGGGCTGGAAGTGTTGATGATCGGAAGAGCACTTCCGATTATGTTTTCCATATGGGTTCAGGAGCCATTTCATGGGCTTCTAAGAAGCAGTCCATTGTAGCATTGTCTACAACAGAGGCTGAATATGTGGCAGCTACACCAGCAGCATGTCAAGCAGTTTGGATGAGAAGGATGTTGAGGAGCTCAGCTATTGCATTGTCAAAGAATTCAGTGTTTCGTAAGAGAACGAAACACATTGATACAAGGTTTCACTACATCAGAGAATTGGTGAACAATGGAGAAATTGTCCTAGAACATTGCAGGACTCATGAACAGGTTGCAGACATCTTGACAAAGCCATTGGATCAAAAAAGCTTTGAATTTTTGAGGAAGTGTCTGGGTATGACCGAATTCCCAGCAGTTGAAATTAAAGGGGAGTGTTAAATTTGTAATTTCAACCGCGCCAATACCAAGGCACTCCGATAAAACCTAGAGTAGACGCGTGGATTGGGGTGACATCACCCTCTGACATTTATAGGACGATAAATGTTGGTCAGAACTTGGCATCCGATATGTGTCCGATTTGGTCCTCCATCCTCCATCGTCCGATCGCAAGGAAGGAAGGTATACGAGGTCTGCTAAAGTTAAATGCATGGAGTAATACTTTGCCCATACCCTATGTTAATGATATGACATGTTTTTAGGTAAGGTATTTAATGTTTTTACGGGCGCGTAACATTTAATTTATACGGGAGTATGGGGGTAAGAAGGTCATGTAAGTTTTTATTAATTGCATACGAATAGTATGATACATGTTTTTGTATGAGTGTTGACTTCGAGTTTTAGTCATGGTGTATTGCACACGGGGAGGTGATGAGCCTGTTCGCAGCACCGAGTAATAAAAAAAAACCACACAGCTCGTAAAAAGGAATGAGACAGAGTTTATTATCATGGGTATGAAACTAAGCAGCGTAAAGTCCTTTTTTTTGGTAATGTAAGAAATGCAAAGAATGCACAGCAGTGCAGGAGAAGGCTGAGAGGTGAAAGAAGAAGAACAGAGGAGGTTTGTGTAAAACCATGAATTATTTCACACAGCAGTGAAAAGGTAAAACAGTGAATCCCTGTAATTTTGTTTTCACACAGCATTGAATGTAAATGAAATTTTTACACACAGTGGTGTAAAATTTCAAAGGAGACAGAGTAATTTCTTTTGTAATGTTTTGGTGAATCCCTCTGAGTGAAAGAGGATGAATATGTATCAGTAATTTTGTTTAATGAATAGAAATCATTTTATGGTGGTGCAATACTCTGTTCTGTGCAATTTTTTTTAAAAAGGTTTCTCTGTGCAAAAAAATTCTAGAGTAAAGAAAACAGAGCATTGCCTCTGTGTTTTATTTTTGTGTTTTTGGGATTTTCCCCTCAAAAATCCCCAACACTTTCGATATTGCATTCTGCGACCATTAGCTCCTTTTGAAAATAAACCTTGCCATCCTACTTTCTCAAATTAAATTTCTGACATTCTATAAACTATTTAATTTTTCATAGCTTTTTCGATTAACAAATCCATTCTCAAAATAGCAGCTCATTGAGAGTCACTACAGAGGAATGAACCATTAGAATCAAGTTTTGCCTTTGATTCTCATATTGAATAGGACAAAATGTTATTAACATAAACATTTTATACTGTATACTTTTGACTCATTTGGGCCAATCGCATCCTCTCAAACATCCAAGCAACCATTCTGTACAGCATATTTAAAAAAAGAAAAAGGCAAGCTCTCCATAACCAAAGAAATAATACAAGTTACAGAAAATGTGTTTCAATGAAAAAATGGTCACAATTATTTTTTGCCTTCGAATGAATGCTTTGCATGTCTCCTAGATCGGCTATGTTTAAACAAAACAACGAATATGACATTGATATGTCGTGGGAAATATTTATGTAATCGCTAAGAGAAATGAATCCATTTGGCGACGGTCGGAATTCCATTGTTAACAACTGATAGCATGTAGTATCCGGGCGGAGCTGCAATAGAATTTGGAGGTGCTGTCACTATGGCAATATATATTCCTCTTACTCTCTTTGGTGTGGTTGAGGCAAGCACGAGCAGCCTCTGGTTCATGGAATATGCATGAGTTGTGAAGGATGGACTGTAAATGGTAAACTGAATATTGTTAGGAGCATAACTGGAAACAGAGAATTGAACCGTGAACCTTGTGCCATAGCTCACAGCATCTTTAGATAGGGAAACGATAGAAGGCCTGTACTCGCCGTAGGATTCGTCCAAATAATAAGGGCTGTATGCTTCCAGACGAAGCTCCGTTGGAAACATGACTCCGGAGAAGACGTAACCAACGTGAGTGTTGGAGCCTCCCACAAGAATCCTCCCATCAGGTAATACATTTGCACTCGAATGGTACATTCTCGGAATGGTGGAGGCGGCCAGTACCGTGAATCGCTGCCCTGCCAATGCATTAGGTCTGTATAAATAAGGTGCAAGGGCCGGATTTCTTGCAAGGTCCCAACCTGCCGTCCCTTTTTCGGCCCCATTGATTACCAGAATTTCGCCGTTGGGAAGGATGAGCATATCTCCCATGACCCGGGGTGCAGGCATATTCTCAATAGCCCAAACAGGGTTGGGATCTGTAATAATGATTCTTCCACAGCTTTCAAGAGCGTCCACGAAATTCCCAGCATTTGCTGAAGTGTAACCATTGTCAGCAGCACCACCACAGATGAGAATCTCTACCCTCTGAAATCCATTCGAAGCCGAAAGTGGCAGCATAGCAGATGAACCAGAGGAGGGGTAATTTCTGGGTCCACCTGGCATCTTTGGAAAGGTCTTTACAACCCTATTTCTTCTGTAATCAAATAAGATGGAATCCTTGCTGGCGAAGATGAAGAGATTTCCATCGGAGGAGAGATGAAGAAAAGGATATAGATTGTTCTCTACATTGGGAGTATTAGTCTGTGAAAGAAATGGCAACGAAAATGATTGGCCTCCAGGCACAATCTCGTAGGAGAAAGCTCGCCTGCCTCCAACAACAATAATTCTATTGTCAGGAAGGATCTGATTGGAAGCATACCATCGATTCTCCTGAAGTCGATTAGACCCACCTTCATTCCAATCGCACGCAGAATTAGCACAGGGTACAAAGGAACGAACAGCCTTGGCTCCGTCGTTGAATCCACCAGTGCTAACCAAAGTACCGTTGGATGCGAAGGCCCCAGACGAACACCAAGTATCGGTCATGACAGTCAACGGCCTGAGATTGTTGGTGGCGATGTTGTATTCAATGGAGTGAGCCCAGCAGTCGTGGGTAAGCGCTTCATCGTTTGGATCGTCTCTGCAGCGTCCATTTGAGAGGCGCAGTTGCGAAGGACCGAAGTCCGTGCGATCAAACATGACCACTGTATTTTTGAAGGTTGTTGTCATATGCATGGCGGAGACACCTCCATTTCCAACCACAAGTTCCCATGAACCAGGCTTCACAGCTGTCTGAGCGCTAACGCTGGACAGGATAAAAAGCAGGCCGATACAGCAAGTAACAACACATTCAATCATTGTACAAATGAATTGAATATCCGGAATTCGCTCACAGTAATGAGATCGTGTTCCCCCTAATTCTGAACTCTCGGGTTCTATCAGAGGAAGATGATATGCGATCAAACTATGAAAGTTTGGATACGGAGAGAGACATGGCAGAATAAGAAGATCTGAACTTATTTATATCAAAGAAAGTTGCAAGCTCACGTATTTAGGCGCCCTAAGTCTGGAACAGAATGAAATATGTAATCCAACATGTGATGTAATGAAGGGCCGAGAATCAATTACATTGCGTTTACGTAGGATTCCTTAGTTCGAAAATTGCGAAGAAGGCATTCAACCTCCCATCCCAGCTCAGCCGTCATCTTTTGGATAAGTCCATTCTGTCGTCTAGTATTATTTTAAAATCTATCAGTTTGCGTGTCCGTGTATATTGTTCGGTTGCAGCAAAGGAGACAGCTGTAGGAGTACTGGACAGCCGGGGTGGGACTCGGAGATGATATGTTTGAGATACTTTGGTCAATTTTCCATTAATTCAAAATATAATTTAAAAAATTGAGATATATAAATTAAATATATAAATAAATTTAATTTCGTTAAAGCAATAATATTATACTAGCTAAAATTACAATTACATTGCAAAAACCCAAAATATACCATGTTTAAAGGTAGTTGCTCGCGGATCTTGGCTGGCATTCA